>KZ808544.1:92978-147092 GCA_000696205.2 Oncopeltus fasciatus | reverse complement strand
GATATTTTCTAAGATGATTTTAGTTGGGGTTCGGTCGAGGTAGATCCAAAAAAACACAAATAAAAAAATGTATTTTTTTAATGAAGGATTATCTGCCAACGTTTCGGCTTACATTGTAAGCCATCTTCAGGGCTATCATGAAGATGAGAGAGGACGTCCTGTCCCTAAGTTCACATTTCCATGACTGATTTTTTTTTTCTCTCTTCTGCCAGGGACAGTACAGTTTAGACGTCGACAGATCCGAGTAAGGATAAACCTATTCGTCGCGCCGCGCTAATATTTAGTGAGTAAACATTTGTCGAGGGTCCTCCAGCGAGGTATCTCCCGGCCTGCATGGAGATATCTATTGTCCCGTCGAGTTGTCTGGCGACTATTGGCTCTATCGTGACTCGGTGAGCTGGATCAGAAGGGAGTTCGGCTAGAGTTGTTTTCTGTACCTTTGGAATCCTGTAGGATGTGCTTCCCCTAGCATCAGTATAGGAGGAGCACAGTTTTTTTGAATCTCATCTTTGGAAATTTTTATGAATAAATGTCATAGCACTAAATTAAATATTATGTCCGCTTTTGGACCTGAAAGCAAGAAGCCAATTATTTCATAAAAGTGAAAACTAACTTTCCAAATCAGTCACCATTAAAACGATGGATCGTCATTAGCATTATAAGTTAGATCTTTGTGAGCTTTGACAATAACAAGTATACTTTAAGAAAAAAAATGTTTCATATTCATCCAGAAGAATAATTTCCTGCGAAAAGTAACATTGTCTATAAATAATGGATTTTGGTAAAAATATTGATCTAAAATTTAGTAAGAACTAATAATTTGATCATCACAATAATGAATGTTCTGTTTTGAAATTACAATTTTGAAAATTAAATTATTTTTTTAAAGAACTATTTTTATTTTAAACTGATTAAAATTATTTATGGAAATATCTAAAAGGTTATTTCCACCACCAATGAATATAGAACTATCATACCTTCTATTAACCATCTTCATTGGTTTCTGCAAACCATCTTCTGTTGGCAAGCGCTTTCGGACATTGTCCATCCTTGTGGCCGAATACATGTGTTCACTGTCCCTATCAGTATTCAACTGTCTTGTTGTTGAATACAGACAGTGACAGTGAACACATGTATTCGGCCAAGAAGATGGACAATGTCCGAAAGTGCTTGCCAACAGAAGATGGTTTGCAGAAACCAATGAAGACGGATAACAGAAGGTATGATACAATTTTTTTTTATCATTACTGCGCTATAATAAATTTGTAGTAATCGTGAAAGAATATCGTATTCTAGTTTCCATAAAATCTTTAGTTTAAATGGTTCTTTGAACTGGTTTATTTTTTTTTTTTATTTTTTTTTTCCCCACCATCCTGCTGGTAAATGGACGGGTAGTCTGCAACAATTGACGAATGACAAATAATCGAAAATATTGATAGATTTCAACAACGAAACACACTACTGGACTATATCAGAGTAGAGGGAAGACATTGGAAAATACTTAATTAGATAATATCTATTTTCTTTTCTTATAAGTTATTAAATATCCCAAGCTTTTGTTTCATATATAAGGTTAATATAACGGTGGCATATAGAAAACTTTTATTCATAATTTATACGTCTAGAGGGAATAACTAATTTTAAGAAAGCTATGAGGATACTGATGTAACACCAAGTCAATGTAACATCTCCGAATTTACCAATTTCTGAATTTACTTTTAATAATTGGCAGACCTAAATAGTTTTAGTCTTTTATTGGAGGAAAATGCTGGTTATCATTATACAAGAGGAAAATGATTCACAGAAGGTAAATATCTAAAATCGTTTCCTTTGAAGTATCCGATATTTTGTTACTTGGAAATGTCTGTTAGTCTTAGATTATTTAGAGGGGAAAATTGGACCATGAAAGATGGTAACTGACGAGAATAAATTCAATGGATGGAAACAAGTATTTGTCAATGGGTAATATAATTTTCATATGGAATATACAGCTAGAAGTTTAATAATTGTAGACAAATTATTTTATTGTTTATTCATTTATAGGGTTTATATGAAGAGGCAGACTTTTGTTGCATTCTGTAATATTTTTTTAATTAGCCGTGATTCATTTACAACTAAATCTCTTGAGATTATGTATTGAAAGTGTAAAGATCACAAATAAATAAATCCAGGTATAGCCTGAGAAAGGTCTAGGTACTCCAGAAAAAGCTATAAATCCACGTTTTAATCTGTGCAATGAAGAATGCTAGCCAATGAAAGATGGATGTTCACAGAAAAATGACTGGACTTCACTCAGCTACAAAAACTGATTGAAGAGAAAAATATGAAAGTGCGACCTAAGTTTACCTAAGTATAAGACTTTTGGTTAAGGGGACCTTTACCATGGAAATTCGTAGAAATTTGCTAAGATTAAGCAGCTCCTGCCTGGCGATTGTTTTATTCTTAAAGCACACATGTTATTGACGAGGCTCATACAACTCTAACATATAATTCTGACAAATAATGAGGATCCAGTATTGATTGATTTCAGTAAGACAGTTTTCAACTTTTCTTAATGAAAATATGCATCTAGCTTTTATTTTTATAGCAATTGAATAAAATCGTACCGAAAGAATGTGGATTACCTGAAATGTCATGCGAGTACTTTTTCATTCCGTTATATTTAATTTAGTGCAATGAAACTCAATAAATTGTCTTTAATGATATAATCAAAATCCTCCCGGCGACTAAAACGGAGATGGCCAACGCGACCCCCAGGAGGGCCTTAATGCCTAAACGTATTGGGAGTGGGGTCGATGCACAGTGATGACCATTTATTTGTTTTATTGTTGATTTTATTTTTATTTTATTATCTTTTTTCTTTTATTTTATTTATATTTTTTTAAAGATGTATATTTTTTTTAAATTAATTTATTGTATCCGTCATCAAATTACAAGACGTTAAGTAACAGAATATAATAAATAAATATTTATTTTAAAAAAAATGATAGGAATACGANNNNAAATATTTATTTTAAAAAAAATGATATAATATATATATTCTATAAGTGTGGGACGGTTAATGACATGGAAATAATAAATCCAAATATTCATCGACAATAATACTGAGGAATTCGCTTAGTTCAAGCATCTCCTGAGTGACGGACTTTAATAAGTTTTTAGGGGATTTGAAGGAGTTGTAAATGCAGCTAGTCATTTATCTCTTTCCGAAGCAGATCTCTCTACAAACAAGTTCAGTCGCGTGTACGCTAACACACACATTTCCCAGAGATTAAAATGAAAATGACAATCCGTGTTAAATAATGCACAAAAGTTTAAAAAAACCAAAAAAAAACAACTTAAAAAACCTTAACCCCAAGGCAGGAGGCGCCCTGCTGGGACTTGCCTGGAAACGTGGACTCTTTTTGACACTTCGTAGCTGCCGTAAAACTTCGAGGCGTTCGACATAAATGTCCCAGGCGGGGATTACAGCTCTCGCTCACAGTAGCAAGCCTCCGTATTTATTAATATCGCTTCGTTTTTACTATATGTTTTTTAATATATGCAATAAAACCCCTGAATCCAACCTAGCGTAAAAACCTTGCTGAATATACTCTCTTAATAAAACCGTATATTTTTTAGACAAATAGGAGTGTAAAGTTGACTATGTTCGCTTTACGAGCAGATATATGAATAAAATTAATTTAATTATCAATTTTAATGTTCATTTCGACATCGGCGAAAAGTAAGTGTCATTAAAGAAAAGTAATATATATTGGAGCTGGCTTGCTCGTACTTGAACATACACTATGGGAAAAGAAAAAAGAAAACCCCCCAGAATTTCGTTATTTGAATTTAAATTAATTATAGTGGTTTAAGTCAAGATTCTATTAAATATAAATTTATTATGGAACAATCGGTTTTCGTATTCTATTTGCGTTCTTCCTACTTCCAAGTGTACGACGTAAACAAAAATAATAAAACATGATCAGGAAATATTATTTATTTTAAAACATCTCTACGAAGGTGGAAAATATTAAAGTATACGAATTAAGATTGATAAACTTAATTATTTCTTAATTATTAACTAATTATATGACAAAAACATTTTTTAGATATATGACCAAGAACTCCTAAAAAACAGATGCATCACTGTAAATAAAATAAAAGTATGTATAAATACAAATGTGAATAACTGTTGGAGGAAAGTACTTTCAAGACCAATTTTTATGTATTTTCTTAAAAAAGGAAATTATTTTTGAGCTTTTTTCTTTAAAAATTAAAAAACAATTAAGTATGGATTATTTTTTTAAAAGTTGAAATTAGGGATATGAAAAGCTATATAAAACATAATAACTACTCAAGCTAATTTTAATATGTTTATTAAAGTTATTTTCTGATAACTTTGAAAGTTATTAAAATAGACATCTAGGAAAATAGGGTTGCCCCCTACACTATCAGTCTTGAGGCAGGTATTCTAGACAGATTAGCGGTATTATCTTTTCTCATTGTTTTTTCGGTGGGCAAGATAACATTAATAATTTTATCATATTCCTGGCTATCCTTACAGAAACGACTGGGATTTGAAAACTTCTCACTTTGCAGAAGATTCCTGCTTTATTTTCTTTCTGTTCCTAGTCAGGGGTGGTCTGGGAAAGATCCGAGAGGGTACAAAAGAAAATAACTCTGCTCCAACTCTAATTGGCCAGTATATAATCGGACATGTTCGGCGAGGGGCAGAACTGCCCTTGTGGGTGGTGGTGGGACGGTATGTCCTCACTCGAAAATGTTTATATACCATATGCAGAAGGCATCGGGACGCTGTTAGTATAAACAAAGGTGCCAGCGAGAGAGAAGATTAAAAATAAGAGAGGGGGACACCTGCCGAGAAACGGACACGAGTATCCGAGCTTCCAGAGGTCGTCTCCACCGATTTATTCGCTATTAACATCTTTTAAGCTAGACCCTTTTGTTTTCCAAACAACATATGCATATAAACAGCCAAAAGGAGAGAGATATATATATATGGGGCATTTAATAGCCGCATTCTTAAACATCCCATAGAAATAAAATAAAAATAAAAATACAAAAGGAGAGTTTTTTGACCTTAGATATTATTATTAAATGATTTTAGTTGGGTTTCGGTCAAGGTAGATTCAAACAAATATAAATTTTAAAAAGTGTAATTTTTAAAAGATTATCTACCAACGTGGAAATGTTGAACTAAGGGACAGGACGTCCTCTCTCGCCTTCATGATAGGCAACCCTGAAGATGGCTTACAATGTAAGCCGAAACGTTGGCAGATACTCTTTTAAAAAAATACATTTTTTTTAATTTGTAATTTTTTGGATCTACCTTGACCGAACCCCAATTAAAATCATCTAATCATAATATCTACGTTTTAAAAAAAACTCTCCTCTAGATTATTATTATATAATGTAACATAATGTTTCAAATATTTTTAAAACGTCTTAAAAACCAATATATATTATAACTAATATAATATTTAATTATTAATTTAATAAATTCATATGATGTATGTACCCATGCTCCATGCAGTTACACAAAACAAATACACACACAAACGAACCCCAACTAAATTCATCTAATAAAAGAAAAATACAGTTTTAAAATCTGAAAGAAATGCTAAACGTTCATCCTTTTAAGTAGATCAATAAAGGAACCTTAAGAGTAAAATTGAAATTATATAAGTATTTTGAGTTTTTTTTTCTTTATTTCACTCAATAGTTTTACACGCCATTTCAACATGGCGAATCAGTTTTAAAAAAACAGCTTTGATTTTTTTCATATATGAATATAGTAAAGTATACAAAACTCTCTAAAATCAAGTTCAGTCGCGTGTACGCTAACACACACATTTCCCAGAGATTAAAATGAAAATGACAATCCGTGTTAAATAATGCACAAAAGTTTAAAAAAACCAAAAAAAAACAACTTAAAAAACCTTAACCCCAAGGCAGGAGGCGCCCTGCTGGGACTTGCCTGGAAACGTGGACTCTTTTTGACACTTCGTAGCTGCCGTAAAACTTCGAGGCGTTCGACATAAATGTCCCAGGCGGGGATTACAGCTCTCGCTNGGTGCCTGTGCGCGGGCTGCTGCGAGCCCATCACGGAGAAATACCTGCTCCAGGTGGCAGGGAGAACCTGGCATACCGCCTGTCTGCGCTGCACTGTCTGTCAGCTGGCTCTGGACAGGGAGCCGTCCTGCTTCGTGCGCGACCTCGCTGTTTACTGCAAGGCGGACTACGCCAAGTCAGTACCCATCACTTTTCATTTACATAGATTTTATATGTACTAGATTTAAAAGATTAGGTAAATAATCTAAAAGGTTATTGCCACCACCAATGAATATAGAACTGTCATACCTTCTATTGTCCGTCTTCATTGGTTACTGCAAACCATCTTCTGTTGGCGAGCGCTTTCGGGCATTGTCCATCTTCTGCCCGAATACATGTGTTCACTGTCACTGTCTGTATTCAACTGCGTTGAATACAAACTTCGAATACAAACGCAGTTGAATACAGACAGTGACAGTGAACACATGTATTCGGCCAAGAAAATGGACAATGTCCGAAAGCACTCGCCAACAGAAGATGGTTTGCAGAAACCAATGAAGACGGACAATGGAAGGTATGACAGTTAAAAAAATTAGTTAACCTCCATTATGAATATACAATTTGGGGGCTACGACTTAGGGTCAAGGAGGGAGGGGCTATCTGCAGGTTGCCACCCCATTATAAACACCCATGGCTCAGGACAGGCTTTTATTTATAGGTGAACCCGCAGTGCGAGACCCGAAAGGATCCCATGAGCTACCCTGGCGCCCCGCTACCTTTTTCTCAATTTTTGAGTTATTTTACATCCAACAAAGCAGAAATTAATAGTCCCATTGAGCATTTAAGGTTAAAAGGCGTCATTTGATTTAGATGTTGCGAGCTTTCATTCTCTCTGAATGTTATGACATTCAACCCTTGTCTGAATTTTCCTTTCCTGGTTTTTTTTCCGGTTCTTTTAGCCAGTAGTACATTCTGTCGTTGATTTATTGAAAGTACTAAGGCTGTTGTTATTAGTTGAATTTCTTAATATTGAAATGTTTCTCTTATAATTATCCGTGAGTTAGGTTTTTCAATAGCCTGGAGGTAGACTGGGCCAGAGGTGCCCGGTCATTCCTACCCCCTCTCAGAAGGCAATGTACAGAAAAGGGATTACAGTCTACTGCATCGTACTCTTATCGGGTGTGGCTAAACTCACTGACTTGGAACGCGCTTTCTATGGACAGAGTTTTTTAATTGTTTTTATTTTTTTAACACTAATGCCTGATGATGTAAAGAAAAGATTACCATAAAATAATAGCCAGCAGAGGGAAAGGCAAGCCAGAGGGTGGGAAACAAGGGAAGGAAGTACTCACAGTCACAACCAGCGTAATCACAGTCTCAGGGGGAGGGGATCCCATGCACCTCACAAGGCGTGTCCTCGTAATCCTAAGCCATCACTCTCCAGCCCTCTCAGACTCCAGTCGGCAATAAAACTATCCAGAGGTCACGAGTAGACGGAGAAGTGCGTGCATTCTCTCGATTCGACCTGACAACTGAAGAGATGGAAGCCGAAACAACCGTTCCTCGAATTTTACAGAAGCCTTTAGACTGAAAGGTTCCCAGCTGAACGATAGAATGAGGTCTGGTCACCACACTTGCAATAAGAGACAGATTGATACATAAAGCTTACCAGACAGCTCTGAAAAATATATATAAATTATTCATTATCCGAAGGAAACTAATTACGTTTATCAGTTCATAAAAGTATTGTTATTCGACATATCCACCATTCCACTCCTCCAAACTTCAGCATGAAGGAATTGACAGAGCTGGGATTCTGAGCAAGGAACAGGCTCAAGAAAGGAGAGAGAGCTCTGCCTCAAAAAAACCCTCCAACCAAAGAAGAATCGTGGATTTGGAATCTATACCTTTGACCTCACTCTGCTACTGAAAAATAACAGTAGCCCCTCACCCTTGTCGTGATGTAGTAGTTTCACAAATGCCAGCAGTAAAGACATACTAAAATCCACTGCGAATAATCTCCACGCTATGTCAAATATGGCTGTGCTTACATCAATGCCGACTGCCAGGAATCCTGGAACACTCCAGTCATTTGTGGACTGTAAGCAGAATCACCCTGCCAGAAGAAAGAAAGCCAAATCTATAAAACATTAAACAGCAAGCCTAGCCTAATCCGGTTCCTCATTACTTTGGTCACCAAATTGACTTCTCCAACTTCCACATCAAGGTCCCTCATCCCAAGAAGCCCATTTCTATCCAGCTTTGGAACCCTAACGGCATTCGCATTCATGCTGACGTTCTGAAACAGGTTCTCGAAGGAAAGATATAGACGTATTTATTACTGACAGGAACACGGACCTACTAAACATTACAATCTAAACATGCCTTGCTACTTCACCTACAGAACACACCGTTCTGACGGACGAGGACATGGTTGAACTCCACTTTCCTTGTGCAAATCCCTTTTTATCCTCCACTTCCTCAGAGTCCATTCAGTCAGCTAGAGAATCTATCCACTTCACCCATTAGTCTTTCCGTAGGTTTCCGCCCAATGCACCAATTAGCATAAAGCACAATTTGTAATGTACTTCAAAGTCCTTGGTACCCGCTTCCTCGCTGGTGGAGACCCTTGCATGTGGTTTCGAGAATGACTGTCGTTGCCGTGCTCTGTGCAATGAAATACCGTCTCAAACCTCCCCACAATGAGGCCTTCTTCTTCCACCTACAGGCCTTCTGGTGGAGCCGCCTTTCTGATATCCTAGACTGCTTCATTTCCAAAACCGTACTCCCCTTCACCCTTTTGCTTCTACCCTAAACGAAGTTTCTTCTGGCCCCTAAATACTGAATAACTAAATGGTGCTGAACAGTCCTTTGGCATCATCCTTCAGCAATGCAGATGTAAGAGAAATCTTGAGATCCGTATTTACTAATTAGTCTTCAGGGTCTCCAAAACTGCTTTCGAATCATTTAGAAAACACACTAGCAGTTCTATACCATACCAGACCAAATAGTGTCTTTGGAGTATGACCATTAAACATTGGTCACTCACCGGAATGGAGGTGGAAGAAGCGGTCATCAATAACAGGCTCATCCTTATCAAACATTTTTCGTAAAATTTTTATAGAACATAAATATTATTAATATTTTACACCTATTAAGTCTTTAAACTTTTCCTACATCAGATGACGATTATAAATTCTCGTCCCTCCCTTCATCTTTCTCCATCTAAACTTCCCCTTTCCCTCATCCCACTTCAACCAAAAATTATTTATTCAAGAGTTTTCACTGAATAGACAAAATACCGCATATAATATTTATATTTTAAAAATGAGAAGGCCCTAGCAACATTCGATATTACATTCTTTTAAATATGTTGCTTAATATGCTCTTTTTTTTTTCTTTTTTTTTTTATATAGTTGTTATAAAATTATATTTTATTCCTATTTTGTTCTTCTAGTTTATTTTGTAAATTTAACAATATCTAATATATGGAGATTTTAAATTTCAGTTTTCCTCTGAACACCCCTCCCTGTCGACCGATTTAAATCATTATCGTACTTATCCAACGATTTGGATAAACGAAACAACGGGGAAAAAAAATAGTTTAAATACCGAATTCTGAGTCATATATAAAAGGCGGACTTCATCATGGTACTAATGTGAATTATTTGTTTTCTATACTAGAAATCTGCTAAATACTATCATACAAATGAGTAGAAGGCTGGAGAAATTCTGTTTTAATTTTTAAGTCACATTGGTTTCGTGTCCATATTACTGCTGTACCTATACCATATGATTAGCAATAAACCTTAGACCTGTGGATTTTTAGGTTTAGGGACAGTGAATGGAAGAAAAATAAATATAGGTTGTTCAATCAACTTTCATTTTTTTTAAAATCCTTTCACCTTATTAGCTACTATAATAAATAGAAATGATTCAATATCCAATTTTAGGAGGGAAAAATATTACCTCGTATACTAGAATATGAATGGAACTGTTGTGTGAAATAACTTAATTCAAAATCGAAAGATATTTTTTAAATAATTATTAGGATAATGTCTTTACTCGGTTGTATTCTCCAATTAAATAGTGATATTTTAAATTTGTGTATCCTCATTTATTTATGCTGAAAGTTAAGTAAATAATAAAGAGAGTAGTAGTAGTAGTAGTAGTAGTAGTAGATCATTGAAGGGCAATCAACTTCTAGGTTATTACGCCCTATAAATACCCTTTAATATATTTACCATAAATTAGTTAATAAAAGACAGGAATCAGGATTATTTCGACCACTATAACAACCTAAATTAATGGATTTTTTTTAAATTTAAATATTATTGACCTTCGTTAATTCCACAGCTCTTTGCAAACTACTTGCCGTTTAAACCGAATATTAAACCCTTTAAAACGGCTTGTAGGAAATATATGGCTTTCGTTGTATTCCACAGCTCTTTGCAAACTACTTGCCGTTTAAACCGAATATTAAACCCTTTAAAACGGCTTGTAGGGAATATATGGCTTTCGTTGTATTCCACAGCTCTTTGCAAACTAGTTGCCGTTTAAACCGAATATTAAACCCTTTAAAACGGCTTGTAGGGAATATATGGCTTTCGTTGTATTCCACAGCTCTTTGCAAACTAGTTGCCGTTTAAACCGAATATTAAACCCTTTAAAACGGCTTGTAGGGAATATATGGCTTTCGTTGTATTCCACAGCTCTTTGCAAACTAGTTGCCGTTTAAACCGAATATTAAACCCTTTAAAACGGCTTGTAGGGAATATATGGCTTTCGTTGTATTCCACAGCTCTTTGCAAACTAGTTGCCGTTTAAACCGAATATTAAACCCTTTAAAACGGCTTGTAGGGAATATATGGCTTTCGTTGTATTCCACAGCTCTTTGCAAACTAGTTGCCGTTTAAACCGAATATTAAACCCTTTAAAACGGCTTGTAGGGAATATATGGCTTTCGTTGTATTCCACAGCTCTTTGCAAACTAGTTGCCGTTTAAACCGAATATTAAACCCTTTAAAACGGCTTGTAGGGAATATATGGCTTTCGTTGTATTCCACAGCTCTTTGCAAACTAGTTGCCGTTTAAACCGAATATTAAACCCTTTAAAACGGCTTGTAGGGAATATATGGCTTTCGTTGTATTCCACAGCTCTTTGCAAACTAGTTGCCGTTTAAACCGAATATTAAACCCTTTAAAACGGCTTGTAGGGAATATATGGCTTTCGTTGTATTCCACAGCTCTTTGCAAACTAGTTGCCGTTTAAACCGAATATTAAACCCTTTAAAACGGCTTGTAGGGAATATATGGCTTTCGTTGTATTCCACAGCTCTTTGCAAACTAGTTGCCGTTTAAACCGAATATTAAACCCTTTAAAACGGCTTGTAGGGAATATATGGCTTTCGTTGTATTCCACAGCTCTTTGCAAACTAGTTGCCGTTTAAACCGAATATTAAACCCTTTAAAACGGCTTGTAGGGAATATATGGCTTTCGTTGTATTCCACAGCTCTTTGCAAACTAGTTGCCGTTTAAACCGAATATTAAACCCTTTAAAACGGCTTGTAGGGAATATATGGCTTTCGTTGTATTCCACAGCTCTTTGCAAACTAGTTGCCGTTTAAACCGAATATTAAACCCTTTAAAACGGCTTGTAGGGAATATATGGCTTTCGTTGTATTCCACAGCTCTTTGCAAACTAGTTGCCGTTTAAACCGAATATTAAACCCTTTAAAACGGCTTGTAGGGAATATATGGCTTTCGTTGTATTCCACAGCTCTTTGCAAACTAGTTGCCGTTTAAACCGAATATTAAACCCTTTAAAACGGCTTGTAGGGAATATATGGCTTTCGTTGTATTCCACAGCTCTTTGCAAACTAGTTGCCGTTTAAACCGAATATTAAACCCTTTAAAACGGCNCATTTTTCTCCCCCTCTCACTCCCTCCTTGACTCCCTGCCTAGTCTCCTTCTTATCCTAGGATAAGGAGAAGATGGGTGCCAGATATTCTATCGCGGGTTAACCTGGGCACCTCTCAGGGGGATAGACGAGCAAGGACAACAATGTACCCCATCAAAAATTATAATGTATAGAAAATGTACAGAATAATTTTTTTAATGAAGAGTTATATATAGATATATTGTATAGCTTCGCCCCAGTTCATTAAAATAATGATTTTATTCTTGTCTATAAATCTCTCTAGAATATAATAAACTTATTTGAATTAGAAAGCAATCATTAAAATATATAATATATTACTATATATAATATTTTTGCAAATAGTTTTAAAAGCGTAATTACTCAATATCAGATCACTTAGCTAACATTGACAGGTCATTTTTTTCTTGTAATGGTAAGATAGTTAAATTCATTCTGCCTTCATAGACAAGATTCCCTCTTTTTTGATAAATGATATCATGAAACATTTTGATCAGATTTATAACTTATTTAACGATCAAAAATTAATTTTTTTTAAAAATAATTTAGTGCATTTCAAGGCACATTTCTTACTATACAACGACAGGAAATAGGTTAATTAATGATTATTTATTGTTTGGATAGATCTTTTAGGTTTTTTAATTACAGTTATCAGAAATCTTGTGATGAGGTTCATTCTGGGAAACAAATTAAAAATAATTGTCGGTCTACTAAAATTGCCATATTTTTTTTATAAATTTTGATTCAGAAATTCTTTCTCAGTTCTGATGGTCAAAATCTTTTTTGCATCATATAGACTCCATTGCATATCCATTAAATAGCTTCTGACAAATATTTACATATTTCCTTTCCTATCATTCTGTCTTAATAAATTTAAATCAATGATTTTTCTAAGCTTCACTTATTTTAGATAATATTAAATTACATGTATATTATAGAATCCTATTTTGGTATTTTCTTAAATTGTAATTCTCGATCAAATTAATTTATTTTTTTTAAGTGCGATGTAATGGAACATGTAATAGATAATACCTTAGGTGCGTGCTCGTTTTAAAGATTTTTTTACCAATAAAAGCAAGTCTCTCACATAGGGAATACGTACGAAAGAAATAAATTAAGCGAATTTCTCAAAACTAAGATTTTTTATGCTTAAATTGGGTAGTTGTTAATAATCTTCAAGATGGATGGTTTTATTCAGATAATAATAAATATTTTATAGGCTGTTAAGCCTTGTATGAGAGCTATTTTTCTTGATTTTCTCAATTATATTAATTCCTCTATTATATTAATTCCTCTATTATATTAATTCCTCTATTATATTAATTCCTCTATTATATTAATTCCTCTATTATATTAATTCTTCTGTTATATTAATTCCTCTATTATATAAATTGAATTTCTTCTATTATATAAATTTGTATTCTTTCCTTATATATTTCATTGAAGTTATGACGAATGCCTCATATCGACTTGATTTTTTTTTCTTTTCTAAAATCTGCAGTGTAATATTTCAGAAATTTACATATTCAAGAAAAAATCTTGGGACAACACCTTTACATATGAAACTGTCATTTTATTTCTTCTTTTTCTTATTATTTCTTTTTTTTTTTTTTTTTACTAAAACAATATTTGTTAAGACCAGACATTTAGAAGAATGAGGGGCAGGGGCAGGGTTAAGGTTAATTAAGGAGAAAACAGCATCTCACGAATATCATATTTCCTAGAATGACTAGAGGAGAAATAGAATGTTCACATATGCTTCCAATAGGGACTAAAACATCTTATTGACATGGTCAAGCTTGGAAGATGAATGTTTATTCTCCCTCCTGGGATGCCCTGAGCTCAGTGACATAGAGAAATATCAAACCAGTCCTGACTTATAGAACATAATTTGTATTACAAGGGTGCTATAATTGTGTTGTATAGTAGATGAGAAAGGGTTTTATAAATATTTAACATCTATTCTAACTGATAGTAGATAATAAAATCACAAAACAAGAATTTGTGTCACTATGATATATTGAATCAGGCATTTGCTAGTATCCGTTTGCGAAAGTTATAGCAGCTTCTGGTCTTCATTCAGAAGCATTCTACTCCTCTAGTTATTTAGCCAACAATTTTTTTTGTGGATTCAAGGATGAGCTCTCATTTAAGTATTTGATAGGAAAGCAAGGTCAGATCATAAATGTATGTATTGTAGAAACTGCAGTAAAATGTTTACACTTGGGTTTTAAAAAGTTTACGAGATGGTCCTTAAGTATTGCTGAGGAACCAGAGATTCATTCAACTTTGTAGCTAAAATTTTGTTACAAATCATCATTAATAACCCTTCATTTCAAGAAGTGAACACATTAAAATATTATTACCAGTAAAACTTCACATATTATCAGAATCTCTTCACCTAGACTTAGATTTTGGTTTGGGATGGAAACCTTAATCTAAGTCTTATAATGAAATCAATAATCATAACTTTATGATTTTTGTTTTAATGCTCTCACTTCAACTTTTATCTGAACTACTTTACAGATTGATACACGATAAATTTAAGAAAAAGCAATGATCAGAACATATCAATCAACAATATGCAGTTTATGATCCCAATCTAGACGAATATGATTGATAAGTAGTTTCATGTTTAATCAGAGAATTTGATGATCCATCTTCAGAAGAGAAAAGNGTTAGATTCCACTAAACCTACGAGCAGAGTTCACTTCATGAAATCAATATTGTATATTATTTATTTATATATTGTATATTGTACTTCATTCAAGCAATATTGTATATTATTTATTTACATGTATATTGTACTTCATTCAATTTGTATTGTCTTCGCATAAGAAGTTTCTTAATCAAGTCGCTTTTGATTAAGTAAGCCTAAAAATAATTTTATTTTATCAAGCCAACGCATTGTGAAATAAGTACTGAAGATATTTATAATAATTAGATGTTTTTTGTTGGAGTTCCGTCAAGGTAGATCCAAAAAAAAAAAAAATTTAAATGTGTATTTTTTAAACATTATCTGCCAACGTTTCGGCGAGAGGGGAAGTCGTGTCCCTATGATCCCATTTTCATGACTGGGATACCATCTTCATGCAGTCGTGAAAATGGAATCTTAGGGACCTGACGTTCCCCTCTCCCCTTCATTATAGCCTTGAAGGTGGCTTACAATGTAAGCCGAAACGTCGGCAGATAATTTGAAAAAATACTCATTTTTGAAATTTGTATTTTTCTGGATCTACCTTGACCAATTCCCCCTAAAAAACATCTAATAATAATATCTACGGTCCAACAAACTCTTCATTTGAACATATAACGTTACTTATTATACGTTCATAACAACTAAGCTGATAAATTAAAAAGCTTCTTAAGCGGAATTTAGAACTTCTAATTAAAAATTTAAAATAAAAATCCATTTTCAAAATGTGCATGTTAAAGTTCATAATGACAGTTTGATTTGTAGATTGTTTATTTTAATTTTGTCAATAGTCTCAACATTTACTATCAATATATTTATCTGTAGGAATTTATCGGTATATTTAATCTACCATTTACCGACTCACCGATTAGCCTTAAGCCAAATTCGCATATAATGGGAATGTATCTGACATATCTAGGTTTGAGGATTCCCCCGTTAGATGTCTCTCCGAGGGACGGGAGATCTCCAGGAGGGACCGGGATTGATTGAGCCTGCGCCTGCGCACCAGCTCTGTTTGCACCCCTACTGCTCTGATTGGATTTACCCTCCAATCAGCTACACCGCCAGCCCTCCGCCGTGAAAAGTGTGAGCTGAATTGATCAAAAGTATTTCCCCCACCCCCTCTCTCTCTCTCTCTCTCTCTCTCCTTCTCTTTCCAGAAGAATGTTTGCAGTGAGATGGGGAGGGGAGTAGTGATTACTCGAACGGTGTAACAAAGTTACCAGGCGTGCCGCCGCCAGTACAATGGCTAACACGGTTATCGGGGATGTGCGAGTAATCTCTTTGTTGTAAAGTAACGCTTGGTAACAAGTCCCCCGGAGACCCGTGGACGAACAAACATGTCCAATCAGACTCCTTATCGAGTTTGGTTCTTTCCCTGAGCCGGACTCTTGGCGCGAGAGCGGAGCATGCCAAAGAAGAATTGGAAATATCTCATTTCTAAGGCGTCCCCTTCCCCGTATCTTAGAAGGTTACTTATGCATGTCCACGATTCCCAAAGTAGGTCGAGAGAACGGATTCTCTCAACATTGTTGTGCTTTTTGTCTACTTTAGCCACATAATCTATGTTCAACTATCAACTACTTACCTCACTTTTTAAACATGTTTTTTTAAGTTACCTAATTTTAAGTTTTGAAAATGTTTTACAAATCGGACATCTTACATAACATATTGACTTCTCAAAATTTTGAACTGAAAATATATGTTACTTTTTAATTTATTTATGTTGAATTTTGTTAATAACTGAAACTGATCAAAGGAAACGAGATTTGGGGGGGGGGGGGATATAAAATGCCCAAATCTTAATACATGTCTTCCTTCTTTTTTTTCTTTTTTTCGTTCGCTAACTGTTATTCACGACCAATTAATTAATTCTTTTTTAATGAGTAGTAGCCTAATTTTCTTCTATTTTCGCTTTACACAATTTTATAAAATTACCATTTGTTTTTTTTTTTTTTTTGAGCATAAACTAGGAAGATGTTTTTGTTTTATTCAAGGCAGAATAATTGTAAAAATTAAACACAAGAATCATAGTAAAAATTCATCTCACCATCCGAAAAGGCAAAAAGAAGAATAGTTTAATCATTTTTTTTTTTTTTTTATATTGAATCCCACGTATTGGGATCAGACTTGTCTCGGTAGCGTAAATGGAAAACGCACCGGCCCGGATAGCAGGAGAACCAGGTTCGAGTCCTGGCTGGGACAGTCAGATTTTTTATTCTGTTCCCTTGCACTAAAAATTGTTAAAAAAGAAAATTTTAGTTTGGAAGGTTTCTCTATTTTGAAAACAGAGGGTTCTCTTAACCCCCTGAGTTACATTATTATTTATTTGTCATGAAAATATTACCGAAAATAAGCGTTACAGAATTATACTTCCAACTACGTATTATATTTTTACTTTCTTATTTATGTATTTATTCTTACTGAAATATTAACAATTTTTAACTTTGATCGTCCCTCCCCCTAACTCCCTAGATTTTCTATTAAAAAACTAATCCAACGCATTAAAAAAAGAAAATAACATTAAATAACGATCTCGGTTAATTTATGTTATAAATCATAGGTCATAGTAGTCATATATAATTGTATATAAAATTTCGAACGGAACATTTTTAGCTTCTCTTTGGGATATTTGGTAAATATTTTGCAATATTTCTCTTCTGTGACCAGAAAGCTGTTTCTTTTGTTCTCGTCTGATATTTTCTCCACGAATAATATTATTTTATCCTTAATGCCAAATTAAAAGTTCACCTGTTCTGACAAGTAAAAAAGGCAAGGAAAAAGAATAAGTAACAATTGTTACCTTCTGTTTTGTCGGAGGTTACCATTTATTCTTAGATGATTTCAGTTGGGGTTCGGTCAAGGTAGATCCAAAAAAACAAATTTAAAAAATGTTTTTTAAGGGACGTCCTGTCCCTATGTTCACATTTCCATGATTCAGTCGTCCTCTCTCATCTTCATGATAGCCCTGAAGATGGCTTGCAATGTAAGCCGAAACGTCAGTAGATAATCCTTTATTAAAAAATACATTTTTTAAATTTGTGTTTTTTGGATCTACCTTGACCGAACCCCAACTAAAATCATCTTAGAGTAATTTATTTTACGTTAATAACAACTAAGCTTTTAAATTAAAAAGCTTCTTGAGCGGAATTTAGAACTTATAATTAAAATTTTAAAAAAAATCCATTTTCAAAATGTGCATGTTAAAGTTCATTATGACAGTTTGATTTGTAGATTGTTTTATTTTAATTTTGTCAATAGTCTCAACAGTTACCATCAATATATTTATCTGTTGGAATTTATCGGTATATTTAATCTGCCATTTACCGACTCACCGATAAGCCTTAAGCCAAATTCGCATATAATCTACCTTGACCGAACCCCAACTAAAATCATCTGAGAATAATATCTACTAAAAAAACTCTCCTTTTGTTACCGTTTATTGTTTGTGTCCATTTTGGTCAACCATAATAAATACCTATATAAATACTTACTGACTATTTTATGTACCATATAACATATTTTTTTTCCGCATCATTGAATTTTAGCTCATTGATTTACATTGTAATAGATTAAATGTTTCTCGCATAAAAGTGCTAAAAAGATTTTTCTTAATAAAACTTGTTGTAGGTAAATCCCAGTCTTATTGGTCCGATTACGTGCGTCATAAACATGCTTATTTTTCTGTTTCTTTGCTAAGACCTATAATTTGTAGGCATTAAAGAGTCCACAAAATAGTCATACACAAATTTAGACTTTCGTTTTATTCGTTTAACGATAATCGCCACGTTTGATTTTAATGAATAGATAAAAGTTTCATTCATACTTCATTATGATTTATGATGGTGGAGAAGGTCAAAGGACAATCTCCGCAGGAAGTCCTTTCTGTCAGACATGTCCTTTCTTTTAGCAAGACTCCCGACCAACCTGGAAGATCTACAGGCGGGAGGCCACTGATCCCAGCGACAATTCCCAGGTTCTCAAGACGCCCACCTCATGGCTGTCAGGATTTTTGACATGACCGGTCCGGCCGGTACGTTTCAAAGCCTTCTCCTGTCAATACCCACTCCGGAACCAAACAGTTTGGACTCCTTAATTAGGCATTTTAAGAATTCTTTGTTTTTAAATGTAACTCTGGTTTTAACTGAATTGCGTTCTTTTGTTTTGTTAATATAACTTTACTAACTTAACATAAAAGGATAGCAAACCAATCTACAGAAAGTAAGTTCCGTTTTGTAATAAAATTAAATTGTGTAGTGCAAAAATTTTTTTTTCTCACAAAAGTCTACAACTTTTAAACTACTTTTCCACATACCATAAGTGCCGAAATTTTCCAAGCATTTGTCATAGCGTGGCACAAGTTTTGGTATATGCCTTCTTCATAGAAATTTACCGCCTGTATCTTCAACCAGTTGGAAACATTTTCTTTCAGCTCTTCGTCATTGTTGAAGCGTTGACCCCCAAGGAAAGACTTGATATGCAAGAACAGATGAAAGTCACTAGTAGCGAGGTGAGGGCTGTACGGAGGATGGTAAAACAAACATGTCCTAGCCAAATCCCTGTAGGAAGTTTTTCGTCATATTTGCAGGTATAAAAACAACACCTTTTGACATCTTTCCACTTTCCTAGCATTCAGAAAACGAATGACAGATCTGATCTCACAAGCGGCGGGGTGTTCAATCGACACCGACATTGACTGTAACAAAGCGTACAGGCTTACAGTGGCTGACAGTGGTCTCAAAATGACCAGTGTTTTATAATATATACCAATGTCATAGAATCAAGATGAGAGCAATTAAATAATTTTAAAAACTACAAATAAAATTAATAAGGGAAAAAATTACAGTAAATATAAAAATAAACATATTAAAAGAAGTCCGATACACAAGTTAGAGAAATCCGTTGTACAAGAAGTTAGGACAGCTATTAGAATCGTTGAAGGCTTATGAGTTAAGTAAATTCACTTCCTAGTGCCTAGTCAAATGTTTTGACATTTATTACTGTTGGACTCCTCATACTTCATATTAATAGTTTACAGAACGCTAAGGCGATTGTGTCCGTAGGTGATTTTGTTTGAATATATAAGAAAAAATTATTGGCCATTCAAACGCTTTTATTTTTCTAAATGTCAACAAATTTAATATTTTGTGACGTTCTAGAATGATCTTTAATTTTTTTTTTTTTTGGTCTTTTTTATCCAAATCTTCTCTAACATATAGAGCAGGAATCACTTTATTTTGATTGGTCCTTCCAACGGCTGGATCTTTGAGTACTCCTAGGTGAGTGCTCAAAGAAGCAATCTTATTCTGAGACAACCATCATGAGTAGTAGTAGGGATTTTGCACATCTAAACTACAAATATATTACAGCGGATTTTCATCCAACCATTACAAGGAAATTCCTATGGTGGATCATCTCTTCAGGAGTTCTATTTAATGAACGAGACAGTAAAATAAAGAAAGTTAACAATCTAATAATCCCAAAAAATTTCATGATATGAGCTCTTACACGTTTCAAGACAAGATAAGAAAACGTTTTTGCCTAATTTATAAAGAAAATTATAATCAATTTTTAAGAAATTCTCACTTCTCTCTTAATTTGAGCTGGTATCTAATTTCATGAAGTCTTCTTTCAAAAACTCCGAGGGGATGAATTTCTTTTATGGAAGAAAATGGGATAACGAGAACGAAGAGTAGAAAGTGGAAATAAAACACACATGATAGGGAGACAATAGATGTCCAAGAAAGGAATTATGAAGGAATCAGTCTGTCGTCGAAAGCACTTCCTAGGAGAAGGGTGTGAAAAGTTCAGAGTGGAAACTGGTAACGAACTGATTTCCCATGATATGGTCATCACACCACCATAGCTCACGGACTGCTATTTCATAGCAAATTTGTATATATCACTTTTTACTAACAAACGAGGCAGTAGTAAAAAAAAAAAAAAAAAAATGATGGGTCATGCTAAATCCTGCGAACGCAGTACGACTGCTTCGAGACCATTCTCTCACAACAATTATGTTCAAATATTTTCTATCGTTGATTAAAAAGCTCGATTGTCATTTAGGTGTTTTAAAATTATTAAATAAAACTTGTAAAGAAGAATATTCTACACTTTTCATTGTGCTAACTCGTATTATAAATATTCGGATTTAATAATATCTAAAAAAGTTAAAATTAACCATTTTGCACTTTTTTATTTTTTAATAGTAAAGCACAGTCAAAATCATAAATTTTTAATATCAAACCTTAGATATTATACTGAAAAATTAGTCAGAATAGGTTATTATTATACAGAATTGGTGTATGTGGTATGTGTGCATGTGGTATGTTATAAGACAGAAAATTCTGTATATCATTTTCTGTCTTATAACATACCATATCTCTATCAGTCCATTCTAATCTATAATTCTATAAGTGTATTGTATATCAGCCCTGATGATGACTTACACGTTGTCGAAACGTTGGCAATAATAATATAGAATAATTATACAATAATTTTGGAGTATTTTATTTTTCTAATCCTGGCCGAAACCTTGACTAATTACTTTAGCATAATACTCGACGGCCAATCAATCACTAGTCCTAGTAATTTACAAAAGCTATTGGTAAGCATGCTAGCATGCAAATACACTCATGAGTGAATATGTGGGCCTATTTATGTAATATAAATTGTTAAATATTCAGAATCTTTGAAAATGTGATTTTTCAAAACATTAATATTTAAATAATTATTTTTGTCGATGAAAACGTTCCTACACGTTTTACTGTGCAGAAACAGTCACATAAAACCACTCCCTCAAACATATGCATAAATTGTACATTTTTAAAGACCTTAATTATTGTAGTGTAAATGTATTTAATTTGTTATTCGTCGAAATATCCTATATGTTGACGCCTTCTTTGATTCTCAAATATTTTAACAGTTGAGTACACTTTTCTAGTTTGTATTGTCTACTGACTGTCTAGTTTCATCTATTACAACACTGCAACTATTGCTGTGACAAGTTTAAAAGTAAATCGATTTCTAGAGGTGTCTAAAAGGTAATCGACTGAGACTTATCACATATTAAAGTGATCTTATCGCCCAGCTAACATGTAGCTGAATTTTGACAGTTCTGACGATAAATTCCCCAAATGCATCAAGAGCTACATTAGATTTTGACTCTATTGTTCAATTTTCCTCTTTTTACACATTCCTTCCCCTCGAACAGTTTCAGCCTTTAGAAAAACATCCAATGGTAACAAGAAAAGAAAAACAAAAACAATAAAAAACTCACTTTAGTAGTATTGGTGAAAACAAAGAAATTTTTCAATCGTTACACATCGTTTATATTGTGATATCAACATAAATAGCATATATATATCCTTACTCGAAATACTTTCTAGTTCTCTAGCGAAAGGCAACTAGTATTCCTATAGTTTAAAAATATTCTTTGTGTGTATTATTTTCATAAATACCTCCATTTTTATTTATCCCTCTTTTACATACATACACATACATATATATTAATCCCTTTCGGGATATAGGGTCTTAATGAAATTCTGCCATCAATCTTAGTCACTTGGCATTGTATTTTTTTTTTTTTTTTTTTTTTTTTTTTTCTCGATACTAACATTGGTAAATATTTTATTTCGTTGTGGTTTTTTATCCCACGTAAATTTTAAACAATTAATGAGAGGGAATAGAATCAAAAATCTATCTGTCCCAGCCAGGAATCGAACCTAGATCTCCTGCTATCCGGGCCGGTGCACTTACCAGTTGTGCTACCAGGACGCGCTAGATATCTCATTCAATTCCCTCTACACTAGCGAGAGATTGAATGAGATATCTAGCGCGTCCTGGTAGCACAACTGGTAAGTGCACCGGCCCGGATAGCAGGAGATCCAGGTTCGATTCCTGGCTGGGACAGATAGATTTTTTATTCTATTCCCTCTCATTAATTGTTTGACATTGGTAAAGTTAATTAACAAAGTCATGTACATCTAATCACCAAGAACTTACAGTTCTACTCCTTAAAGGCAGAAAAACTTTCTGATTGCCATTCTGACGCCAATATTTCTCAGATACATTTGGAGGGTAGGTTTACAGTGCTGTGAAACTACCCTTCACATTAAAAAGATGACTGTTTCCAGTTATAACACATCTTTCAATCACTATTCTTTGAATAGTTGATTATTGCTCGTTGGCTATTCTACAAACTATAATGTAATGAGTAATCTTACATTTTATACTTATTTTGCTTATGATTTAATACAATTTAAATAAATATAATTTCATTTAATTAGTATTTATTTACACTGTTAGCAAGCTTTAGGAGATGAGTAGCTCATATTTTCCTTTGCCCTAACCGAAGACTCAAGATCCTATACAATTATAGACAAAAAATAATTTTTCAATTCAATACTAATATTTTATCAATAATAAAATTATATTAATAGATAATATAATTTTTAAGTAGGTGTATATTAAATAGTATATCATTCTAGGTGAGGAAGTTTTTGTAATTATAATGAAAATAAATTCAGTAATAAGAGTAAAAAGCACTAAAATAAATGTACAAAATGAGAGTTTGTTGACCGTAGATATTATTCTAAGATGATTTTAGTTGGTGTTCGATCGAGGTAGATCCAAAAAAACACAAATTAAAAAATGTATTTTTTAATTAAGGATTATCTGCCAACGTTTCGGCTTACATTGTAAGCCATCTTCGGAGCTATCATGAAGATGAGAGAGGACGTCCTGTCCCTAAGTTCACATTTCCATGACTGAAATTCCCAGTCATGGAAATGTGAACTTAGGGACAGGACGTCCTCTCTCATCTTCATGATAGCCCCGAAGATGGCTTGCAATGTAAGCCGAAACGTTGGCAGATAATCCTTCATTAAAAAAATACATTTTTTAATTTGTGTTTTTTTGGATCTACCTCGATCGAACCCCAACTCAAATCATCTTAGAGTAAAATAAATGTATTTTTTATGATCTGATTGACTATATAAATTTATTCGTCTACTTTCAACAAACTGAACAATATACAGAAATCTTAAGTGTAAATGAAAATAAATATGCAAATGTATAATGATTTATTATTGAAGATTATGACTGATTTGAAAAAGTAAAGTTCTTCCATCTGAATGACCAATGGGTGACCAAAAACCCTTATTTGGAAATATGGGTTCGGTTCCACTTTGTTTTGGGTCTGGCAATAATTCTCACATTACTTCTATACAGTGTGGCATAAGTACTCTTCCATAAACAAAGAAAAGAAAGATCAAACAATTTATATTTCTGTTTTTAAAATGGTTTTGTATCTATATTTGTGTATGTCTGTGTGTAGGTGTGTGTACGAATATAACTTATTGCACATCAAGTACTATATAACGTAATGTAAACAAACCCCCTAAAAAACGGAAAACATTTAAAGGAATGGATAACAGATTTAACCCTAGATAAAACCCAACAGTCAGGGCGTAATAACCATGATGTTGATCGCCCTATAACCTGATCCTAATCCTAATCAAACAATAACCTAAGACTCATAATGTAATGAGAAATCTGCTAAAACAAATTATCATTGTATGTGAAGTCTATATAGATATAATTGATTAATTTAATAGGTAAGGTGAAACTACATAGGCTCTTTCGTGTGATGGCGGAAGGTATGGTGGTACTCTATGGTATGGAATTTATTCTAATAAATTTGATTTAACTCTTCCTGATGTCAGATTTTACGGATCACGAAGCAGGCTGGAATCGCCCGCGAGAATTACTACCCAGCGTGGCTAAACTTGATTTAGGAAGAGCCGGCCGCCATCTCGCGTTAGTGCACCGTAGTCACGTGCCGTAATAATACTGAATGATCTCCACTCTTGTAGTATATCTTCCATTCATGTTTCGCTTCCATTGAAGACGACAGCCGAAGGAAGGGGAGTGGTGTCTGTGTAGGCGGGACCGACAAGAAATTCTTTTTTTGTGTGATAACTCGCCCTTTTATTTTCATTTATCACCTCCTACCCCCCTCAAAAAAAAAAATTTATTTACTTTTTTTGGTAATGTTTACTTTAAAAAAAATATAAGTAGTACCTGAGTCTATTTAATTTATTTAAAGGAGAATAATCACTTTATTATTCATTCCGAACCCAAATATATTTTTACCTAAACTATTAAAAAACCANCATTTGGTTTTATAATTATATTATTTGTTTTATTTTTATTTTTTAGATGGATATATTAAATTTAAATTTAAGAATCACTAATAACACTGGGCCAGGACGTTACGTCCCTCTACTCCCTCTTGTACTTCAAATGCCCCGGATTCAGTCCTCTTTCGTCTCAGAAATCATAATCTGGTTGTGGTTTTCTATTAAGTCAATTATAGAAACCGCCTTCATTATAGAAAGGAAGAGAAATTAATCTTAATTTAATATTTTTTTTCCATTAATCTTTATTGTTGTTACTTATTCATTATCATTAGTATTACTAGAAATATAAAAATATGAGTAATTAATATTGTATTATTTTCCTCATTAGTAATGTTATGAAAAAAATGAATGAAAATCAGTATGTAGTTTTTAAATCCAAAACGAAAGGCAAAGTCGGTTATTGAGCATAATCATATATATTACATTTATGTAAAAGGTTTCTGATATTAAATGTATGAATGTTTTATATATATATATATGATAAATGCATACATTAAACACATAAAAAAGTTCTAAGAAAGGTTTTTTATAGAACGAAACGGGCTCAATATTTAATTTATACCAATAAATTCAACACAGTTTTTTTCATTGATAAAATTAATATTTTAGGCGTTATTTGGCGCAATCGAACAGTTAGAAGAGGGGTATTTTATTTTGAAATTTCATTTCTACGGCCTAGAAGGCGTTATTAATTATTTTCTTGGTGAAATTCGCCGAATGGCTTTGCAAAAGTAAGGCTGATTTCTTTATTGAGTGAAATTAGACAAATAAGCGTGAGGGATTACCTGAAATGTCAAGTGGAAGTACAAAAAGTCTTTTAGTGGGGTTAATATAAATATTAGTAACTAAATAAATATTTATTTGGTTGTGGTTTATTATCCCACGTAAATTTTTAAACAATTAATGAGAAGGAATAGAATTAAAAAATCTATCTGTCCCAGCCAGGACTCGAATCTGGATCTCTTGCCTGCCGGGCAGGAATGGTTCCGTTACACGTGTAACGGAGATCCAGGTTCGAGTCCTGGCTGGGACAGATAGATTTTTTTATTCTATTCCCTCTCATTAATTGTTTATTAGTAACTAAAGTTTTGACTAATAACATAGATCCATTTATCATTTTTTTCTTTTTAATATAATAGTCTAAAGGCAACATTTATTTTTTTAACTTGATGAAATTCGGGATGCGATTTTAAAAAAAGACTAATTTCATTATTGAGGCTAATCAAATGAACTGATGGCCGAATTGTTTTATTTAGAGAAACGAAACTCAACACAGCTTTGTTTTTTGACGAAAGATGTATTTTACACTACTCGAAATGTCTAATACAAATATTAATCATGCAAGTCGCTGAGGAAATCGCTCCAGAGTGAAAGACTTTTTAAAATTGAGATAAAGACAAAATTAAGTATTCGAGACTTGGCTTTTATTAAAGGTCAAAATGGGATTTGATTTAGTGGCAGTTGAGATTAATACCAAATGGAATAGCATTTATTATCTTCAATATATTGTAGTGTTATATTGTTGTTTTTTGTATTTTTTTTTTGTTTTTAAATAAGTGTTAGCCTTTCTTACCATCACTTAGGGTCATGGAGGGAGGGGCTATCTACGCGTTGCCATCCCATTCTAAACATCCATGACTCAGGATGTGTGATTAACTTATTATGATTCATTTATGGATAAAAACTTAAATCAATAAAGCATCATAGTTACTAATTTTTTTGAAATAATTTTAATGTCGGGGAGCACAATAAGTTCATGGCGCAGTTTCGAACAGATTCTTTTTTTTTTTTTTTTTTTTTTTTTTTTTTTTTTTTTTTTTTTTTTTTTTTTTNTCTTATAATTAAAAAAATTTAAAATGTGAGAAGGAAGGCCTCTAGGATAAAAACTCTGTTTCAAATTGGTATAAATTTTAAATATTTCTGAATAAACATGAGTATTTTCTCTTCAAAGTATTTCGCCCTTGAAAACTTTTTTTATTTTTTATAATTTACTTGTTTAACAACCACTGAGAGTAAAAAGCTTTTTCCTCACATTTTCAAACAATGACTATTAGTGTTAAACATAATTAGTGTTGCGTAATAATAATTTCAATTGAGGTAGAATTTCTATCCTTTGTGCATTTACTAAATTTTTTACTTCTAATTTGTTAAGAATGAATCAGCTTTATACAACTGAAAGCATATATATAAAGACAATGTAAAATTATAATTTAACAAAGTCCCACAAAAAAATTAAGGTTTAACTTGGATTTATAATTTAAATGGAGATCTCTCTTACTTTTACATCAGTTTTTCTGTTCAACTTCCCTTTAAATAAGTCCACCCACACGTGAACATAAAGGAATTAAAATTTGAGCCCTAAATCGCACCCAAGAATACTAAAGGCTGTTTTCACTCCATTTTTATTCCCTAAGAAATCAAACTATTCCCAGCAGTAGCAAGTATTGTGGAAAACAATTTTTTTTTTTTCAAAACATTTATCTGATATGACTATTCAAATTAGATCCTTCCGAAGACAAAAAGTAGGAGTAAATTACACAAGAAACAGAGAATAGAAAGCACGTGGCTCGGATTTAAAAAAAAAAATTTTATCTTCATTATATAGCACATATTCTGCAGAAATATAATTTAAATATTGCGTTTAATAATTCTCTCAATAATTATTAAACCTCTAAAATGTTAATAATATATTTATGAGATTTGATACGATTGGGTGTGGCATATTTACAAAGTTAGAATAAAATGAACTTCAATAAATTAAACAATTGAGCTTTTAATATTGGGTGTATTAATTAATATATTTGTGTGGAATGTTAGGGATTTATAAGTAGCTCCGCAACCCTATTCAGACAAACTAACCCCTTCAAGCTATATTAGAGCAGCCGAAGTAGGATAAATTTCGACGATATTTTAATATATAAACGATTTTGCGTGTCATCCTTGCTAATCTTCTCTGTTCAACTAGCAATAATCACACCTCAGTAGGCCTTCATTGGTTACTAATAAGTGTCAGGCCGACACTGCTCTACGGCGCGCCCCTCATGTATTTTTTTTCTTCTTTTTTTTCTGTGTTAGCCTCCTTTGCAACCACTAAGGGTCATTGGAGGGAGGGGCTATCTACAGGTTGCCACCCTATTTTAAACACCCATGGCTCAGGACAAGCTTCTATATTATAAATAAAAGATTGACCTGGGCGGGATTTGAACCCTCGGCGTCAGGATTGCGAGACCCGTACGGATCCCCTGAGCTATCCCGGCGCCCCAAGTCGAACAGATTCTAATTACCCAAAATACTACGGACGATTTTATTTATGAATGAGTTCCTCAAGGGCAACTCAAGAGATTTGAACCCGCTATGGTAGCTTGGAATACCCATAAGGATCATATGATATGCCAAAGAGCTAAAAAAATAGTATGACTTTGGATGTAGCTTTTGGCACTGTTTTATTGCAGGTTATTTGAAAATTTTATCTTTCTTATCCGATCCTACCTGCAAATGATTGCCGATGAAATTTATATATATATAAGTTTGTGTGTGTGTGTGTTTTAATGCTAAGTAATAGTTTTATTCAATTCAGGAGTTAGGAATTCTGGTAGATAAGAGAAGGTGTTAAGCCATTATAAATCTCTAGAAGGCGGAGGAGGTAGTAAGCGTGGCAAACAACTGTTGTAATTGGCTCTGGGCGGGCGTTATCAGTAATTGTTATCTCTTCCACAGGGGCCCTGTCTAATTGGGCAGGCATTCCTCCTGTAGGGCCGCACTCAGCCCCCGTGGGATGTCTAACTTACAAATCCCCTCCCGCGGGAAATCTCCCGAACCTTTCGTTTGTTTGGAATAATAGTGAATTACAGAATACATTTCATACTATCGAAAAATAATTCTGAGTTAACAGGCACATTTGAGGAAAATGAGAGGCACTCTCCCCCTTAAGAAATTAAACCAATCACAGATTTACAAAAAATGTTAATAACACTGGGGAATACACTCTTTGTTGAGTTAGACTGTTTTTGTTCACTAATTCTTGGCGTCTGAATCTGAGAATAGAACTTCAGATTTTGTCTATCACGTCAACTTTTTAAACTACAGGATATCCTTAGAAATCATAAACATCATGAATTTAAAAGAACATAAAGTAAAAACGTACCAAATATACAGTTTACAAAACATTTAATGTAAGTTAAATCGAGTTCATACATATAAAAATTAAGATAAAAATTTGCGTTTGTAGCTTTTTCTGGAGTTTTTAGTTTGTGTATATTCGCGCTTGATGCTCTAACAATAGTAAGCCATCATATGTACGTCCCATCTATCTTGATACCTTGCTTCCATGACCCCCAAATCTTGATGGAAACGCTCACCCTTCTCGTCACTCATCTGCACCATATCCGTATTCCCCTTCTTCCGGGAATGTGGATTTATTGACGACTTCGGACTTCGGCTGAATGCGGTACTGGGCGTATAGCTGACGTTAAACAAGGATACTCTATTTTACATTTGTTTTTCTTGTTATATCCAACTTTTTTTCACTATACAAGAGTAACAATCACTTGAATGATCTTTGGGCTCGTGCCAAATCATAGGTATACCAAATGGAAGCTTAGCACGTGTTCTCTTGGTCCACATCCGTAAACCCTCAACACACAGTTGACACACTTTATGAGGTGCCCATGTTTAATCTTGATCACTAAGTTTCACTTTAAAATAGGCAAAATATACTTGTCAGACAAATGTACTGATGTTTGTTCTTTGACTGGGAATGGTAAAACTGCCAGATATATAGCAAAACGAATCGGGGCTGTTTCGCACTTTCGACATGTAGGAGCAGAGGTAGTCATAAGAAAACGTTTCAGTTCAAACACACTATGTAGTTCTGTACACTTCCTACTAAATACTAAATACTGCTTACCGACACACAACTTTTCACCACAGTCTAACAGACGTAACTAAACCGGCAGGTCTCGACCAGTAAGCGCCCCTCCCACATAGAAACCGACGTGACGTGTTAGATAAAAACTAAAAACAGTTTTGAAATCAGTATGCCTAATTCTATAGAAAACAGCTAAAACTTCTAACTCAACAGAAATTGAGTTTCAAATTGTTCCCCAGTGTAATAAACTAACAATATTGAAAATAAGCTGTTTTAATTTTTCCTCGATGATATTTTCACAGTGCGCTTTAAGTACCTCATTTAAGTTAGAAAGTGCAATGCTTCTTGTCTTAGGCTTCCTCCGATCTACACCGACTAAGTGCTGTCGGACTTGATGTCGAAATGTGAGATGTCAGCCAATCTTCTTCGTCGTTCAGACACCACACCGGTGGCGGTCGGCCACATCACCTCTTGCATACTAATTCTCTCCACTCATTAACCCGAGCCAGCCGGATTTATTGCTACAACCGACCGATCTCACTCTCCACAAACTTCCACCTTTTTATTATTTTACTATCCTCTTATTATTTTATTTTTTTATAAATGCCCCTCCACTCAAGTTTATTTTTTCTGTTTTTCTTCCTGTTTGTTGTTTCCCCCCTTTAATTGGCCCCATTCATTCTGAGGATCGGCTCCTGTTCTTGAGTGCGCTGTTCGACATTTTAATGAGGCTGAGCCTTGTGACGTCATTATTTGCCTCAGAAGTTCCTTCGATATCTACTTAGTGTGTTTAATAAAATGCGAGAGTACATTTATTTTCTTTCTAAAACTGAATTTAAGCCCCTTGAAATTAGTTCTAAAGGTTTGATGACAGGTGGGCAGAATTAAAGAATAATCAATCCGTCACCACGCAAGAGCTTCGTTAACTTGCCAATTTTTTATTTCTATTTTTTATTCATCGTCAAAACAATGGTTGACAACAAAAATGAGAAAATATGACAAAAAGAAAAATATTGGCAATTTAATTATCGGGTTTCAAGCCCATTTCCTAGATCGAATGGACAAGCTGAGAGGTACGTCTAAGGTGCAAACTCCTGTTGAAGAAGTGCCTGGAAGAAAAATCTGATCCATTCCTAGCCTTACTTCATCAACGGAACATACCTCGGGGACAGATAGGATCTTCTGTCCAACGTTTGAAAAGAAGACGAACATAGACGCTCCTGGCCAATAGTGACGAATCTCTTATAACCAGTATTATTCCCGGAATCCAAGAGAAGCTACAAAAACTTCGTGACAGCTTCACCCGCTACCATGCCAGAGGGAAGAGAAGATTCACAGAGTGTGAGGAAGGACAAGAGTCCAAAGTTCAGAAAAGAAGCAGATCGTAGTAAAGAAAGGCCCTTAGCCGAGGTCATACACGATACGGCCCGAGAATGGTTCACTCTGCAGAAGGAACGCCTGGTCCATCAAGAAGAAAATATGAACAACTATGGATGTGAAACAACTCCGGGACCATCCTTCTCAGTAGCTCCACACACCTCATCTGAACAATCCTTAAATGCTTCTCCAATCATTAAAAGGTAAATTTCAAGCCAGTAGTTGTCAAGTTCACTTTCTCTCTGTTTCTTCTCAAGGGAAATAAGTCACCTTCCACCAATTTTATTATCAGCAACCTCCCACATAGGATGGATACATTTTTTTAAATGTAGTAGTCACATCCCTGTCTTATTTCACTTATGGGCTTGATGTGATTATAAACACTTTAAAAGTCTTCAACAGTGACAAAGATCTTAATTTATTTCAAGTTCTGTGACCAGATATTCTTTCGATCATTGTCATAGTACCACAAGATCCAAGAATTTTGAAGAGGGAGCTTAATGAGTAATTCCTTTTACAATAGAGTATACTCTTTTTGTAACCCACTGTCTCATTTTATTAACTAATCCCATTTTCTCTAAATCACTCCTGTCTAATCATTTCATATCTCTCCAGACGCAATTCCAGACTCATTTCCTTTTCTTTAGACCTTTCCCTAGTCAGTTTATGGTTTTCTATTCTACTTGCCTAATTGTTTTTACCAAAACAATAGTTACTATCATTAATATTCTTTGTATTATTGTCATCTAACTTAAGTAGGACTTCTAGAGACTCTTGAAAATGACTATGTGGGTGACTTATTTCAAATGAAACCCAATGTGAGAGATCAACAACCCATCTCTTACTCGGAGGAGTCGATGTAATAATAGCTTGGCCAGTGGATAAGAGCCGGAAATGCCTAATAAGAGCCGAAATCGACCGATAAGGACCCAAAGCGACAGTCCGAGGTGAGACACCAGGCTTAATTAGACTGAGGGCTATTAGTCAGGTGGCGACATCTCCCGAAGGTGGGAGAGCCAACACAAAAACAGGGTGAGGTGGACCGACTACCCGGGTGGTCCTTCAGCGTGGACTGAACAGACAAGCAGAAACCATCTTATAGCAGATAAATAAACAGTGGCACTCCACTTTCTTTCATTTATTTCATTATTAACTAAACTTCTTGTTTTTCAACTTGAGTAAGGAAGAGTAAATACTATATACAACGGATAGTTTTAGTATTTATGATACGAGGCCATCAGTCTCTTTAATCTAAATCCCCAATTCATAATTAACTTCTTGGATGATTAATTTAACACGTGCAATTTTTTTTTTTTTTTACGTTGCAGGAGTTTTGGAGCCAAGTGTTCGAAGTGCTCTAGGTCCATTTCTTCTCGTGACTGGGTGCGGAAGGCCAGGGAACATGTATACCACTTGGCCTGCTTCGCTTGCGAGGCCTGCAAGAGACAGCTCAGCACTGGGGAGGAGTTCGCCCTTCACGAAGACAGGGTTCTCTGTAAGGCCCACTACATGGAGACCGTCGATGGCGCCACCACCTCATCCGACGGTGAGTCTCAACACTTTCCTTTGAAGAGAAGAAAATACTAAAGTCTAAACACAAGGGAATTCATTGTTTGGGTTATGAGTATTCCATAGCATAAACTCAATATAATTCCAATGAAGAGAGATAGGTACGATACTGTACAAACATACTTGAGATGTTTAAAAATATATCTTTCATAATCGAGAACTGTAGGATTTGTCCATTTCTTTCATCCCTCTAGGCAGTAATCTTATTGAACACAAATGAGGACTTGAAACCCCTCTTATTTTGATACTTCCTTTTCTTAATATTTCATTAAAACTTCAACAGATTAGCATGCAATATAAAAAATCTGACCTACAGGAGGAGCGTGAACTAAACAAAGTTTCCAAATTCAATCAGGGATATAAGTGCAAGTTAATGACAACATCGGTCTTCTAAGCATAAAATAAAAAATTAGCTCACTAATTGGTTTACTCGCTAAGGATGATTAGAAAAAAAAAAAAAGAGAGGATTTCTCAATCATCTCAGTTTCATACATCTTCCTTAATATGTACTTTTCGAAAAATATTTCAGAACATAAATACTAGAAAATTACATCATACTTATATTGCGCCCATTCATTTTTATAAAACACTCTTGATAACCTGGGTATTGTTGATTTTAAATTAGACCTCTCTATAAATCCCCCCCCCCCTTATTTTATTTCGATAATTTATTGGAACAACTTATGGAATACATTTAGAAAATACTTTTTTTTTTCTCGGTTCTGCTTAACCCATTCTTCTCTAGCCTATTTGAACAAGGTTTTGCTGCTTCTGGGGGCGTTTGCTAATGATTAAGTGAAACAAACAGGATTATAGCCTGTAAAGCAAACTAATAAATGGCAGAACAAGTAAAAACAAGAATTTAAAAATCTTCTTACCACAATTTTCGAAGTTCCTCGAATCATCAGCCGTTTCTTGGGTTCCAAAAAACAACGTTCAGATCTCTTCCCACTGAAAATTCCACAAAAGGGAACGGATCTTGCCTGGTTCGAAATTACTGTTTCACCGCTATGTGGAAATTTGCAAATCCTTTAAATCATTAATTTCGAGAAGCGAAATTTGACAACTGAAGTCAGGAAAATTTAGATAGTTTAAACCACAAAACGAAACACTAATACTTAAAAGTATGGTGCGAGGGATCAAAAGGTTGAATGGTTTGAAGGGGGTTGAAAAATGGCGCACAAGATAAGAAAGTGCAGTCCCGCGCTGTTTATAAAGAAAAGCCCACTTAGCCCTCAAATTTACATTTTTAAGGAATTTTCTTGATATTTGTCCTTTATGAAGAATATTAATATTCATTTTTATTTAAAAGAATATAAATGCTAGAAAATTCAATTTTATTTCGAATGTATAATTTCTTGTAATTATATTAGTATCGATGATTTTTTAGTTTGGTCTCTTTCAAAAATCCTCTCCCAGATTTATATATATATATATGTATGTATATATTCGCGGCTGCGATATAGATAATAAATAAGAACAGAAGGATAAATAGTGTAACGCACAAAAAGAAAAAAATACAACGAGTAACACTCTCTTTCTTCCTGTTCTTATTATATATATATATATATCCACATACACACAATTTATAAACTTCAGTTTTCAAAAGTAATCTCCAGTACATAATGCTAAATTAATAAAAGCAAAAATCACTTTGCTTGACAAAATGATCGTAGCACAAGTACAATAATACCCTATTTTTTTTCTTTTATGTATTTGTTTTACTCCCTGGCCTTAACCATTTTTGTATGCGACTTCTGACAGACAACTATATCAACCATATAAACATTACATGTTTTTGTTTCATTTTTCTTACGATAGTATTCTTCTTATTATTAAATAATATACTGCTTAGTTGGAAAGAATTATATTGATGTTTATCTGTCTTAGAGGGAGGCGACTCAGAGTCATATCACAACAAGAGCAAAGCAAAGAGGGTAAGGACTACCTTTACTGAAGAGCAGCTCCAGGTCCTCCAGGCCAACTTCCAGCTAGACTCAAATCCAGATGGCCAGGACCTAGAGAGGATAGCCCAGATTACTGGCTTGTCCAAAAGGGTCACTCAGGTCTGGTTCCAGAATTCTAGGGCTAGGCAAAAGAAACACATGCACACAGGAAAAATGAAAGGTATTGAGAAGGGGTTTATTGACCTATTGATTTTACTTTCTGATCATATTATGTTTAAGCAAGTTGTGATCATGGTTTAAAACTGAATAAGAAATTGTTATTTCTTTTTACTTTGAGGCTCTCTGAATCCATTTTTACAATAATTGCCTGTATCTGTGTGTGTAAGAGCATGATAGCTCATTGTGTGTTATATTGAAATCAAATATAGGGAACTATGTTAACGTGATGAACAAGCCTTTATCTATTATATTGATATATTACTATAAGTTGAAAAAATTTTGCCTCATGGCATCATCAGTAAAAAAAAAAGTTCAAAAAAACCTATGTTATTTTGTGTATAAATCCTTGTCATAATAATTAGCTTATGAATAATCATAATTGACATCAAGGAAATAATAGTTAGTATCTATAATTTTATTATTATTCTTACTATTTCCATTTTCACTCAATTTAAAACTGCTACTGAAAGGCAATAAATCAAACAATCAGGCAACCATTGACCATAAGAAACCATCTATTCCAATGCACAATCCTTTTTAAATGATCAAATGATTTGACATTGAAATATAAATATTTATCATTGTTAATAGTTGCTTCTTTTGATTGATTGTTTTAAGGCACTAGTTTAAAATTTAGTGCCAGAAATTGTTAAAACGAGTAATCAATAAATAGATACTATTTTATTACTGAATGCCAATCATGATTATTTATAATATGTGTATTACGATCATATATATATATATACATATATGTATATACATCTAAAACGTTGTAGATTGTAGTATAATTTGTTCATTCACAGATGATGCCATAAGGCAACATATTTGCTACTATAATATGATAGAGATTTATTAGTTATGCTAACTTAGTTAACTCTACATAAAACATATTGAGTCTCAGTAAGAATTTGACACCTGTTGATTGTATTAAAAACAAATTTAGCAGATATTTTGTAGGCTTAAAGATGAACTTCTGAAATCTAGCCAGTCAGTCAAAGAGTTTGACAAAAAGTAACTTTTTAAGCCAATTAAAATTTTTTTTTTTACTTTATATTGTTATTAATATAATTATCACTGTTTTTTTTTTCTCTAACCCCTGAAACAACCACTTATGCTCCACTTAAACAGGGGCTTGATATAGCTATAACCAACCTATTCTGAAATCTGTGGCAGTAGGAACATCTCTATTGCCTTCGTAGGGCAGGCTTTAACCTCAACAAATATCTAGAAAATAAGACCAGCAATTATTTAGATTATGATAATCATAGGTAATGACCAACAGATCTGCTAAAATTAATTATTTATTTGTGGTACCATCTGGTTTCAGCCACTTCCCTTGCCTAATTGGCCTTTTCCTTTGATTATTCTGAATGTTTTTTTTTTTTTGTTTTTTTTTTTTCATTTTTTAAATAATCTTAAATACAGTGATCATAAAAATTTTATTTTTATTAAAATATTAGTCTTTTTTTTTATTAATTTCAAATAGTGCTGAGTGAAAAGAGAATCCTTCACAACAGAGAAAAATGTGCAAGACATCTTATAAAAAAACTCAATTGTTCCATAAACTCAATTTGAGATACTCCATTTTTTTTTCTTTTATGAGAGACATTATGTATATTCCACAAAACTGCCTAATGCTTGAAGGTTGTTTATCAACTAGATGAAAAATTCTTTGGTGCTACCTAGATCTATCAATAAAAGAAATATTACAATTGTGTGTTCTTTGTTGGCTGTTACAGGAGGTGGAAGTAATAGTGGCTTGGGGAGGGAGATGGGTGAGACAAGCCCCTTTGGGAGGCATATTAATATACACCTCACCTATTCCTTTCAGCAGCAGTCTAAGTCATCTCCAGGCTACCAGCCTCAGCATGTCTGTATGTAGTAGATAAATGAGCATTTTAACTAGTAACTAGACATAATTAACTTATACAATTATTACAAATAATTTTGAATTTTTAAAATTATTTTTTAGAATTAAATTTACTAGAAAATCAAACAAAAAAATCATTTACAGCCTCTTATCTCTACCAATATCTCAGATAAAATCAATATTAATAAGTTACAAACTTTATTCAATCATTTTGAATTTTTGTCATAAAAAAAATTTATAATTAACAGATTTAAAAAAAAAAAAATTATTACTCATAAATTATCTTATCAAATATATTTGATGGGAAGAGATTTCATAGATTCAGTTTATATTTAGTTATAAACTTGTAATAGGTTGCAAGATCCAGCAATTTGTATTTGTCAAAACTTTAAGTTTTTTTAATTAGTGTGTTTAAAATATAACAATCAACAATGTTGTTTCTGTGAAAACAAATAACAAGAGCTTTTGTTACTTGTAAAACACAAAAAAATCTTTTTAATATTAGTTTAGAATTATAATCCCATGACCTTTTCTTCTTAATGCTCGAGAGGGAGGGAAACAAATTAAATTTTAAATTAAAATCATTAACTAGTGTGAAATGGTTATTAAAAATAAAAGTTTTAATTGTGACTGACTACTCACCCCTTAACCAATTATACTTTTATGCTTTTTAAGAACTGTAATTCCATAGGTGATGAGAGTAAATTGAGCCAGATCATTAACCTTTAATAATAAAAATTAAATTCGTTACATTAACAAGTAATATAAGTATATTTAATATCTAAAATGATCAGAAGCTCGGAATATTTACGTGGTTATTGTATGACCGAACTTTCATTTTTGAAATAAAAATTTCATTTATATAATATAGTTAAAGTCACAACAATTTATTCATTTTAAACCTTAACTCGGTTCGATAACTTTGGAAGTCGTCTTCATATGTTACTCAAATGAGATGAGACAAATAATTTGAATTTACTTTTCTTGGACAATAAAAAAGTTGTGGAGGGCAAATGGGCATATTTCATAAGACCCATGTTTGAATTTTGCGCCAACCAGATTCTCTTTCAGCCTGGGACCTGACTCACTCCTGGACTGGAAAAGACTAAGAGGTGGCGGCCGTCTTCCCATCCCCTTGTGGCTGCCGCTGGGGCGATCACGCAATCTGCATTCACAAGATGGCAGTAAAAGCGTGTAAGAGGTCCATGGCAGAGCTGAATGCCGAGCGGATGATCGCTGTCCACGGGGGGCCCCTCCTCGTCCGCCCGACAATAGCGAACCTAATCCGAGCTTTCAGGGGGCAGGAGTTCCCACTCTTCCAGCAGCTGAGAGCAGCAGGACACAGCTGGCGAATCCACCAATGGTAAGTGGAGGACGCGGGATGTGGGGGTGCAAAACACCCCTTATTTAATGCCATTAAACAACGAGTAGCTGGGAGGCATCTTCGAATGAAGAGACGTACAGGCAGAAATGTCGAGGCCTACATCAAACTAGAAACAGCTATTTTCTTATCGCAAACAGAAAATAGTCATCAAGAAATATAGTTCTGATATAGAGATTTCAACAGATACTTACATACTTTAAAATAACATTATCTTAAAACTTAATAATGAAACTTACCATGCATATTGCACTTATTTTTATAATAAACCCATTATTATTATGCTTATTGATTGACTATGCTTATGACGGTAAATACATTTTTTTTATAACCTTTATTTACATATTTTATTCTGTTAAAAAAAAATCAATACATTTAAAACAAACTTTATTATTCGCGAAACCCATGAGGGTCTAATGAAGTGTAATTATTGATATATGATGCTTTTCATTACAATCAAATTACAAAATGTTTTTATTTAACAGAATGTAATAAATAAATAAAAGATTTTTTTTAAAAAGTATTAAATTTGTTTGTGATTCACAGAATCATATATTTTTCAAAAGGCATGACGAGGAGAATATTTCTGTTATATTAAAAATCTTGAAAGAGTATTTGTCTGAAAGGGCTTTTGTTGAGATTTACCAAGAACACAGCATTATTCGAACCTCGTGAAAGGGGGGCAATTGGCCTCTGGCAGAGGGAACTCACCCCCGTGGAAGATAGATGAATGTAGCAATCGGAGGAGTGGAAGAGACCAATCAGCTGATCCGGCGAGATGTGGTTAATCAGAAGTAAGGTTTGATTGGGGCGGCCGTAGAGAAAGGTGGACTGGATATGTGCTCATTCCACGATCTCTGGCTCCGCTCCAGACCTCGCAAACCATTTTATCTTCCCTCGGAATTCCAGCTCCAGGGGTTCGGATTAATTCCAGTTGAGCTGATTAGGAAAGGTCCACAAATTTTGTTTAGTCTTCACTTGTATGGTTGCATAGGGGTTTAAAGGAGTCAATTGCGAAATTGTATCATCATCAAGATGCATCGATATCAGAAACAATATCTGCAGTGCCAATTTAAAAGCCATTTCTAACAGGATTAGCTTAAAGCTATGCTTATTATTGTCATGTCATTACTAGCCATACTTCAATTATTTATAATATCAATTCCTTATTTATAGATCGATATAAATTCCCGTCAATAAACCATGAACCAAATTTAAATTTGATAAAGTTTAGGGAAAAACCGAAGACTGAATAGAGGTATATATATATATATANAATTCGTTACATTAACAAGTAATATAAGTATATTTAATAATTTAGATTATAAATAATTAAGAATTAAGTAAGAATCATACAGAAGCATGTAATTAATCAGATTTTTCATCTATCATAAAAGCAAGAATCCTCAGTATAAAAAATCCATATTCAACTTTAAAGCATTATTGATACTTCAGAACAAAATGTAGTTGACTACATCTCAGATTCACAAACATTTATTTTAAATGAGAAAAGGATTTGGGATTAAATTGTTATTCTAAAACTATACCAAAATTGATAAAAGTAAAAAATAGCTGCAGCTTATTAATTGCCTTTATTTTGTCTGTTCACAGTGTCAGAGCCCTCTTCTCTGGATGAACTTTCACAGGAATCTATTCTCATGTGCCCGATGAGAGGAGAAAGTGTATGAGGGCAAGACGGCGGGGACACTCCCTCACCAAGGCACTGATGTGTTTCCGCCGGCTCTTCTCCCCAAAATTTCTTCTATTCTGAAGATAATATACTACATAATATATGTAAAGTGTCATCTGAAATTTTAATTCTTTCATTATAAAATAATGTTAAGGTTTCTTAAATTGTGAATAGCAAAACCATTAATGGTTAAAGAACACTTTTAAATATTTATGCCCAAAATTAATATTTAAATGCTGAATGAAGCAAGACAGTGTGAATTTACTTCTTAAACACTCATCATCTGCTCAGTACGATTGAGTATATCTAGTGGTGAGGAATCATACATTAGAATGGTTACATGAGCCAGCTTCTAAATAGTATGCATAATCTACTAGTTTATAATTATTTGTGCCTACTAACTTACTTCTTTAAAAATTTTACTTACTTTGTAAACAAGCCTACTCATCTAGTGGCCATAATTGGCTAGTGCATATTGTTATTTTGGCTGTCAGAAAGAGTAAAATGACTAAATCAAACTTAATTGTAAGGAAAAAGAATATGAAAAGAAGAAAAGAAAAATTAAAGGAAAATCTTTAATTAATTTACATTTCATATTTGAGCGATTAAAATAAATTACTCCCAAATCTCTATAAACTAATAGGAAAATAAATGGGGGAAATTAGAGAGTAGTATAGTATAAAATTTAATGTATTTTCTAACAGAAGTGGTGTCATTTATGGTTCAACTTTTAGTTTGACATAAATTCAGAATAGATCCTTGATTTAATATCACAATAAGTCTTCCTTTTATAATAATTTTGGTTTGAGGAATCATTATGTTATTTAAAGCAGACTCTTTGATAAACAATGTTTAACTATTATATGATAAAAAAAAAAAAATTATTAATCCATTTTTAGATTTTGTAGAGGAACTACAAGCTTTCAAAGCAATTGGTTGGGAAAACTATTTAATGACTTTATATGTGACTTTTCAGTTACAAATAATTTACACTTAATACTGTTGGTCGATTTATGAATTCTAGAAAACACTGCTCTGATCATGCTTACAACCAAAATAAATGTTTAAGTATAATTAAAATTTGCTCTTTAATTAAATAAATTATATAAAATCATAGTATTCAATCTCCTCCATAAAATAAAAGAAAATGCTTTTTATGTGGTTGAACTGTATCTAAGTTCAATATCAGTGGAAATGCCTACTATCCAAAGGGGGGGGGGGGCTGACCTTCCTCCTAACCCTCTACCATCCATTCTCTTAATTTAACATTGTGGTTTATTTAAATTCATTTATACTTGTTATTCCCCACCATATTTTTATAAGATGTTGAATATGAAATTTTAGAAATATCTCTGCTATTGACATTGAAAATCAAAAGTTTCTCCTTTACTTATTAACTTAAGTAATAACTTAAGAAGAAGCAAACTCTATTCAGATTTAATCACAGATAATATGTCATAAAAGTGATTTATAAGTATGGTGAAACTTAAATAGGGGCATAGGTAATAAGATTCAAGTATGTAAATATTTCAAAAGGAGAGTTTTTTTTACCGTAGATATTATTATTAGATGATTTTAGTTGGGGTTCGGTCAAGGTAGATCAAAAAAAAAAAAATACAAATTTAAAAAAANCATTTTATTTTTATTTTATGCAATTTGCAATCTTCATTCAAATCGTCTTTAAAATTATTTATATTTTCCAAAATTAATATCCGTAAACTGTTGCTAGTTTCTTTGTTATGCCTATACCAATAATTCCATTGCACTTGTATATTACAATAGAACCTAGGCGATAGTAAAGAATTTTCAAGCCTCTAAAAAAATATAATTAATATATAATCCTTAAAAAAGTTCTATAAAACCTCAGTTTTTTTAAAAGTACGTCCATAATTTTGTATCTTGTTGTATACATATTTAGTATTCAAAATAAAGAGATATTTCTGAACTATCATACCTTCTATTATCCGTCTTCATTGGTTTCTGTAAACCATCTTCTGTTGGCGAGCGCTTTCGGACATTGTCCATCTTCTTGGCTGAATACATGTGTTTACTGTCACTGTCTAAATACAGACGCGCCAGCAGAAGATGGTTTGCAGAAACCAATGAAGACGGATAATAGAAGGTATGATAGTTCTATATTCATTGGTAGTGAAAATAACCCTTCAGATTATTTACCAGATATTTCTGATTTATATTGTTCATCGTTGGTATTTTTTTCCCCCCATTGACTTAACGGAACTGAGGGATTTTTAGGCGCTCATGTGGTAGTCATGTGCGTTTTGCCAGACGTCAGAGATCCATACCTGCCTTACGCACATTTATACACACATTCAAATACACGATCAGGTATTTTTCGGTGATTCACACTGTTTCCACCTCCCGTTTGGATTAGATGAACTTTAAAAGTTTACTGAAGGGATTCTCACCTGTAGCTCCCGTCATTCCAGGGGTACTTAACCCTTTCCCAAACATTAGCAGTCCTCCCTCAGGAGGTTAAAGTAGTGACCTGTCACTGGTAAACTTCCAGGTGGAACTCTGGAACTTTGGAAAAAAAAAAAAAAAAGAAAAAAAAAGAAAAAAAAAAAAAGATAAATTCATTAAATGTGTGCATTAATAATTGTTGTCACTCAGGACTACAGCAATGGACAGTTCTTGGTATAAAACCTGATTTTTATTTCTAACCGACAATATTTTTACTTGTTCACGTAGGCTTCGTCGGTCGTCAGATGTATTTACCATTTCATCTTCCGGGTTGGACCGAGTCAAATTGTTGACAAACAACAATTTGACTCGGTCCAACCCGGAAGATGAAATGGTAAATAAATATTTTTACTTACAGCATAAGTTGTAATAAGAAAGGCAGAGATTATAAAACTGTCCTCCTCAACTTGTGAAATTCAACATCAGATCCATTGTAGTGATTGTTTATAGCCTAATCTATTGAGACCTCTGATCTTTATCAATATAGATGCACATTAGGTAATTGTACAATGCAATGCAAGTGAGTTAAATTCACAATTTATAGAGGTCATTATGATAATAACCTAATCATCAATATTCGAGCTGCACAGTGACATAAATGATAAGCGGAATGTTGTCAATTAGAAATAAAAACTTTTTTTTTTTAGATTTATCTAAGTCTCAAAACTCCTTGATCAAGTCCCATCTAAGGCCCAGTATCAGATCATCAGTAATCAGCATTAATTAAAAATGTATCTTTTGATGAACTAAAAATTCTTGTATTGTCAGACATTTTTTTACGTACTATTTATGTGCTTTCAATCAAGTACAGCTAGTTTTGCAGATCTCATTGTGCTTTGTAATGTCTTCTTCTTCTTTTTTTTCTCTTGCCCATGTTTCCTCCTTAATGCCCTCCTATGCTGCTTTAATTTGTAATACCCCTCCAGTTAGCTGTCCATTAATTTGTTAATGGAAGGAAGTTAGCAACAAATGTGAGTTAATACTATATTTCCTTAATAAAAATAAAAAATGCTATATTTTAAATAAGAAATAATCAAATTTTCACCTCAAATATAATTGTGAAATTTTAGGACTTTTCTTTTCCATTCAAGAAAATAAAAAAATACTGCCATGTAGAACCCAAGTTAACTTAAAAAATTTCCCACATTTTATAAAAAACAATAATTCTAATGAAAGAATAAGCAACTAATTTGATATCAAAAACTAAATAGAAGAATAAAAGGATTAAGGTCACTGAAACTGACTTTAATTGAATTAGTGGGGAAAACACTTAACAAATACAGTGCAATTGTTACATTTTAAAATATATTTCTTAATAAGCATATTTAAAAAAATATATATATATATATAAAACATAAATATTAGATTTCACATCTATTATGTTAATACATTTTTGCAACACTAAAATAATGAGATATTAATGATTTTCAATTTTGGTCTACCTTTAATCACCCCTCCCTCTCACTCGATTTCAGCTACAAACTTCCTAATTATTATCAGAAAGAAGCTCAAATACCAAAAAATTGCTTTTATTGTTTTAAAAATTTCTGATGTAGGAGCATGTTTTATATTTGATACAATTATTTAACATTATACTAGAATCAGTAATAAAGTGCTCTCTTTCCTTCTCATTTTACTTTTTTGGCTGTCTTAAGGTCAAATTAGTTATTAACTGTATTCAATGATCAGGAGCATAGGCAGTCAAATAATGGCAAAACATTACAACCAATTATTTTCAAAATATGTAAAATGGAGTAACTGATTTTAATGAGTTTCAATCATTCCTAATTGAATTTTATTTCATCCTTAATAAAACTAATATGGGAAATTAGCTTTCTGCGGCTCTGGAGTAACTTTCTTTCATTATTTTATTTGTGTACCATATTGAATAAAAGGCAAATTAGATCTGTAAAGGCTCAAGTTTTTAATTTATAGAGTTAGATATAATTGTCAACATCTTAAATTGGTCAGAGAAAAATTTAAGCTGAGGGTAAGCTGATTGTAACTCCCTTAAGCTTGTATTTCTTAGTTTGAGAGTTATAATATTATAAGACATTTGCATAGAATGTAAATGGGTCAGAGTTGTTGTTCATATTTTTTCAATTGAAGAAACAGATCTTGACTTCATGGCCAAAGCCTTACAAAAATAGTCCTAACCTGGTAAATTAATCCATCACTCTCTTTTCTCTTTACCTTTTTCATCTAAGTTTTTTATTTAGGCACCTTTAAATTAAGAATTAAGGAAAACATGTTACAATCTTTTGTCTGTTTTTTTTTCCCACTTCTATGTATTTATTTTTTTGATCTGTATTACCAGATATCTTTCTTTTCATAAACTTGTAAGTTTTTTTTTAAAGAACATCAAAGGCAACTAATCCATTAGTTCTGGAAAAAATTTGCTTTCAAAAGACCTTTTTTTTATAATGAATTATATCTAAAGAGAAAGTTTAATATTATTATATTTAATGAAAAGCTATTTCCTTTGAGCTTTCACACATTATTTGATGGCTTCTTCAGGGCTGAATGGAGAATAAGAAGAATGAATTTATATTAGAATAGTGTACCCGTCATCAATTGTACCCTTCATCAAATTACAAGATGTTAAGTAACAGAATGTAATAAATAAAGATTTATTTATTAAAAAAAAAAAAAGAATAGAGTGAATATAGAATATTCATTATTCTCCATTCAGCCCTGAAGATGCCATTACTGAAAGTGTAAAAGAAAAAACTTTCAAGAAAAACAATTTCTGGAGACTGTGAATGCCTAGGTGGATAATTGACTTGTTTGTTTTAAAACATGCTATTGTAATATGGTTTGAATTTATTTTTTCTATAGCCAAATTTTTCAATTTATTTTGAACTTTCATATTTTAGAAAAAATATAATGTTCTCGACCGAACCCCAACTAAAATCATCTTAGTTTCATATTTTAGCAATGAAATAATTGCTCCAGAATGCAGATTGACTTAATTATGAACTATTAGAAATATAATTCAAGTCCATTAAAAAAAAAGAAATACAGTTTTTCTTTAAATATAATGAATTATATACCAATTTTATTGACAACATTTTGAGTCATTTGACAGCTGAAATTTTTCCCCAGATCTGATGGACTAGTAGATATTCTATATCAAATATCATTGATATTTTTCAAAAAAACTTAATAATTTATGAAAATAAATATATGTAGTAGGTATAATAGAAGGAAGATTCTGTTAATAAGACAATTCATTCTAAAGAAAGATGCCAAGCAAAAAGTGTATTTATTTATATGTTGTATACAGTGTATACCAGTTGTAAAATATAGCAATGTAAATATGTTTTCTCTATGTATATATGATGTAAATTATTATTGAGATATAAGATATTTGACTAGTTAAAGAAGAATATGTACAAGTGCAATATAGAGCTGTGTTTAAGTTAATCAATTCATTTTTTTTTAACCCACTATTCCTATTTATTTATAATACCAATAAAATTGTGCAAAAAAATAAATATTTACAAGAACACTTAAATAAAAATACAATAAAGAAAGAAAATAATTACAAATGCTGTCATAAATAAATTTTCTGAATATCAGAATCCAGAGATTAACCAGCTAAGAGATGGTTGCCATTTTAAAGGCACAGACTAAATTTGAAAAGGGTAATACACAGCTTGACAGTTGTTTGAATCCAAAGTTTCTGTCTTGTTGGGGAAGTAGTTTATCTATTCATTACAAAACAAGTTTTCAATGTGAACTTCTTAGTTTTACTTGTTTAATTTCATTTAAATAGCAATATTTAAATATAATTAATATCGGCATCTGTTTTATCCATATATAGAAAATCTCAACAATATTTCATGAATATGACTCAAAGATAAAAGTAATAAAAAGTCTGTTATGCAGGAGCTGCGTAGATTAAGTGAATTTCACATTAACCAAGTCGATGAATAATTGTATTTCAACTTTCCATGAAATGCAATCCCCCACACTTATAAAACATTTCTATCATATCTATATAGTTTCATTATTTTAAAGATTACACCCATTTCAGTGAAAAAAATATTCTATTACACACAATCGACATTTCAGGTAAGGTCCAATATTACTCAATAACGAACTCAGCCTTTCTTTTTGCATTTAAAAGCAATTCGGAGTTGGGGAACTGGCTGATCTCTCCCTCAAGTCAATGCCATTCACAGCCATTGACCAACATTGTGAGCAATTACAAAATGTATACTTACAGAATGTAACAACAAAATAAATAAAAATATTTTGTAATTTGATTACAATGAATAGTAAAAAAATAAATGACATTAATAAAAGTCACATGAGGAGAGAAGGTGACCGTTGACTGGTGTCAACAGAGTGGTCTCTCAAATTATTTACAGACTATGTCCCCAGGAGGTCCCAGGGCCATCTTTGTTTGAGTCGACAGGGAGGGTTGGAGGGTTTGGAGTTGGAAGACAAGGTCTGTGCTAGTGGATTAGGATGAAATGGCAGTTTTCTGTGGAAAAGGCTGAAGCGGGAAGAAATTAGATCTTGAACAAAAGGAATATTAAAATTGTGGTGAAGAGAGAAATTGGATACGTAATAGGGAGCATTTGGAATTATTCCGAGGGTTTTGCATTGAAAGGACTGGAATCTTTGGATGTTGGAAGGCTTGGTGGCACCCCAGATTTCTACTCCGTAAGTCCAGATTGGTCGTAATAAGGTTTTGTAGAGCATCAGTTTGTTTTCAATTGTAAGATTGGAATTCTTATTCATGAGTCTGTATAGACTCGCCGAATGAGTTGTCTTTTAATTTTAGTATGTTCGCTCCATGTAAGTCATGAGTCAAGATGGAACCTAAGGTAATGAACAGAATTTGAATGTGGTAAAGGAATATTGTTAAATTTCACAATTTCAGGGAAGTGTTTTTTCTGCAGCTAGAAATTAACTTGAACCCATTTTGCTTTATTGATTTTTATTCCAAATAAATGATAATAAAAAAAAGCAACATGCCAAATTTTATTAAGAAAATCAAATAATTGAGATGAATTAGAGTAATATTTTGGGCACAGGTAAATACCTATTATTGTTCAGTTTTACTGTTTAACCAATTTAAGAGCATAAAGCCAATTTTTTTTTTAGAAAACTAATACTTTGGTCCGCAGGCATATATATATATATATAAAGTATATATAGAAAATGAAACACTCGCGGCTGCGATATGTAGCAATCAAGAACAGGTGGGATACCCTCTATGCACTCTCTGCAGCACACCCACAAAAAGAAAATATCCCAAGGAGCAAAATTTTCAGACATCTCTCGCCTATCGAAAGTGAGAAGTCCTTCTTCTCAGAGATCTTATGAAAACTCTTTATTTTTTGTATTTATAAACTTCAAAAATAGATTTGCAGGAATTGTATACAAGAAAGTTAAAATCACTTTATTTAACTTAAAATTACTGGCACAATACTTTCTAATTTGGGATTCCCTGTGGGAAATCTACGTGCAATTGCTCATTACTGAGTTTTCTTGTCAATGAGGGAAAAATTCTTGGAAGTTTCTAAAAAAATTATTCCAAGAATCAAATGTGCCTTTGAAATGCTAGAAAATAGTGTTTCAGCTTCTGAGTTGAAGTGAGTGGAACATCAAGTTCAAAATGCACTTCAGAATAAGCTACTTTCAAAAGTTGATTATTTTGAATTTCAACCTTAAAATTAATAATCAGTCAATCAATGATACCAGGGATTGACAAATATGGAGGGGAGATCATTTACCAAACCTAGAAATACACAGAATTCAAGAATATCTTTAGACCTCAAGTAAATTAAAAAAATATTTTAAAAGTATTTTTTTTTTTTTTTACCCCTTATCAATTATATGGATCTTTATTGATTTTAAATCCTAAATGTTCTACTTGGTCTCTTAAATGTTTCACTCATCTCTATTTAAGTTAAGCTCCTTTTCTAACAATCTTTGCAATAGCACAAAGATATCATCCACAAAGCCTCCTGAATTTTATTATCATCATAAAACCAAAATGCAACGACCAATCTTTAAAGAATTTAAACCAACCGACCTAGACACTTGCTTGGGTCCACTAAGATGAGTAATATAATTTGCTTACTTTATTTATGGTCCTTAAAATATGAATGGTTTTTCCTAATATTTTTGAAAGGAATTTTACACAAGTGTGGATATACTTGATGAAGGCTGTCACATCTGAAAAAAAATTTAATCCAATATTGCACGAGCAAAATCCTTTTCCGTTCGAAGCTGACATTTGTGCTTTTTATTAAACAAAAAAAAAATAATGCTGTTTAGGAATTCTGCTTATTCTCAGGCTTAAGTGGTGGTCAGACATTATTAAATCAGTATAACAATTTCGAACCATTAATATAATTTTTTAATTGAAAACCATTAAGAGCTATGAAAATCGAAGGGGTGGGGATAGGTAATAATGGCAATATGCAAACAGAAAATGCAAAAATCTAAATAAATAAATATATTTTAATGTAATCTGTGTTTTATATTTCTTTTCTTTCCATGCCAATGAAATTAGAATGAAAATAAATAAGAAATGTACAGATGAAACAAAGTCAGAAAAACAATATTAATTTTTGACTGTAGTTACTGTAGGATAAGATGGTTGAAAGTAAATTATACAAAATGGAAACTATTAAAAATAAAGAATAATATTATTTATAAAATGAATATCATTATATTAAAACAACTTACATTAAAGTATTAAACACGCAATAGAAGATATGTATATAATAATAAACTTTTTCCATATGAAATTTACATAATTATATACAGTAGTAAATATAACATATGTTTCCAACTTTATGTACATAAAATAATACTATTTCCCTATACCAACAAGAGCTTCATCCATCAGCTCATCATCAGTAGGTATGCTAGGAGAAGGGTGAGGAGAAATGTGTCTATTGCTAGGGACAGGGGATTTCATTATATTGACAAGAACAGAAGGAGAATCAGATGCAGGATAGGAGGGGAGTTTGTTCTCTTTGGGGGTGGAAAAATCAATTAACATCTCTGCAGCTTCTTCAGATGTGCAAGGTTGGGAAAGGCGAGGTTTCCCCTCAAAAGTAAGACCACTTATAGGAAGGTCCATTTTAAGGCTGCTGAGTGTGTCATCATCATCATCTTTCTCACCAACCAATGACATTGGGATGATAGAGATATTTGGTGACTCAGATTCCAATTTCCCGACCACACTTTTAGAGGGACTTCCCAGAGATATAGTGGTCGATGATCCTAGCTTTGATTTTGAATCTACAAGAGAGACTCGAATGTCTTCCACATTTTTTGAAACAGAAACAAGTTTATTAGCAAAATCTATAGCTTTAATTTCTGATCGTTCAGATTTATCTTTTTTCTCATCGGGATTGGAAGACCGAGCAGATAACTTTGGTATCTGAAAATTTGTATCCAGCTGCTTTACAAGGCCTTCACCAAGCAGCTGTTTGTAATTGTCATCTTCCCTAATTGCAGAAGGGCTTAACTTTCGACTCTCAGATTTTCCTGAAAAGCTAGAGAGTTTAGGGATCCTCGGCTTGTCGCGGGCTCTGTTTGGATCACTCATTTTAGGAGATCCTGAAGGTTTACTGGTTTTCTGTATGGTGAGAGATGATGAAGATGAAGATATTTTGTTAGATGACTTAGTTGAGCTGGAGGAGCTAGACCTGGGAACAGGAGAGTTAGACTTTTGACTGCTGTGGGATTTTTTAATGGCTGGGCCACTGTTTACTCCAGGTTTTAATCCTGTTTGGGTTTTAGGACTCCCACTACTAGAAGGAGATGAGGAGGAGGATGAGGATGAAGATGAAGTTTTAATTTTTGAAGAGTCTTTGCTTTTGGTCTTGTTTATCGTTAACTTCATCCCATCAGAACTAGGCTTAACCATATATTCACTAGGTTTATTTTCTCCAGGCTTTGCTGTGCTTTTACTATCAACTTTACTCGATACTTGACGATCTTTATCTTTCTTCTCTTTTCCATTACCTTCATCTGTATGCTGCGACTTTAACTTGTCTACAATAGCCGATAAGGATCCCTTTCTGTTCTTATTCTGTCCTGATGACGAGGAGGACTTACCCCCATCTCCCGAACCGGGAGGTGTGGAGCCTCCACTTTGCAGCGACTGAGGCCCCTCAATCGTGGATATATCAAGTTGTTTTAATTTTACCGTAGGGGATTTCATTTTTGGACTAGAATGCCCAGAACTTGAGCTAAAAACTTTTCTATCTTTATCCCTACTTTCTTTGCTTTTTGATTTCGAGTCCGATTTGCTAGGGGAACTTACAGCTGCAGATTTAAGAGCAGATAAGCTTGGTTTTCCAGAAGATGACTGATGTTTTGGAGATGTGGTGTGTTTCGGACTCGAACTAAGGCTGTTTTTTGGACTGCTAGTAGAATAATGTGGTGAATGCTTAGGACTTTGAGTAGGCTGTTTGGAAGATTTACTACTTGGACTAGGACTGGATTTGCCAACAGTAAGAGGGCTGGTATGAGAAGGAGATGGAGAGTATTTTCGCAAAGTTCCTGATGGAGATGAAGGTCTTGGAGAAGAGGATTCAGCAGGTTTAATGCAGACAGATACTGGCTTAGAGAGAGGATCAGATTTTGAAGGAATTTTTTCGGGTGGACCCATTGGACTGTCTTCTTTTTTCCTTTTTCGTTTCTTCTCTAACCTTATTTTTTCATCCCTACTTTTACTGCTTTTCTTTTCCTTAGTTCTTTCATCAGAAGATGATTTAGATGTAGGGATAGGTGTAATGGTAATTGAACTTGGAACATTAGCTGGTGTAGTTGGAGTGATTGGAATAATTTCAATACCAGGTCGTCTTTCTAAGCCCATTCCAGAAAGTACAGAAGAATAATTCTGATTCAGCTGATTATTTGTAATAGGAGTTATAGAAACTGATGGAGGTACATAACTTTTGCTTCCAAAATCCAACAGCAAATCATTACTGCTCTTTTTCTCTTCTCTACTTTTCTTCGGCTTTTTGCTAATTGTACTTTTATATATCTCCTCTACATCAATATCAGTAACAGGACCCATAGTTTCTTCTATTTCCAAATCATCCCGTGGCTTCTCAGGAACTGAGTTTTCCAGGTCATTAACAACTGTTAAATCAAGACCGGGAGTAGTGTCATGAAGGGAATTAGGGGTCCCAAGGGGTGAGGAATTTGAAGAGTCGCTATCAACGGGACTGTTCCAGGATCCCGACTTGCGCTTACGGCCTGATGAGTCTAAAAGCCCAAGGCTCTGTCCCAGTTCTTGAAACTGAAGAGAGTCAATTGAGGAGAATTGATCAAAAGGGACATCAGGAGGGTCAGAGAGGCCTCCACCCCTCAAACCTGGCTCAAGTTTGATCTTTATATCTGGGTCAAAATCAGAAGTAGGGTGTTGGCCCCCTCCGCCACCACTTCCACCCTCTCCAATTCCACTCCCATTGTAGATTCCACTTGGACGCTGCCCTTGGGCATTCCACAGCTTGATTAGAGACCTCATTGTTACTGGGATAGACATTGACCTGAAATCAAAAACATTATTAATTTCTAATTACCATAACTTTAGTGTTTTATTTTATAATTCAAGAATATTGAATAAATAATAAAATATAATTAATAATTTATATATTTAAAAAAATAAAAAACTGTTTTTAATTCATTTTCAGTAAATATTGCAATTGGGAAATGGATAAAATAAAATCTATAACAGCATAGTTAGTAAGATTAAAATACAAATTTTATAGATAGAGCAAACTTAAAAAGTACTAATATAAATCCAAAATACAAAATGGGATCATAATGGTTTACGGTTTTTCATAACATTATTATGATTTTGGAAAGTTAAGAGAGAGAGTGAGAGAGAGAAAAGATAGGATATGAATGTACCTCTGAAAAATTTTTGTAGCATATTCAGAATTAGCCTGAGTGTTTTCACCAGAAGAGGTATAAACTTTACAAGTTAAGTTGTTAATGTCAGTGAGGTCAAGTTCAACTGTTGCCATGCTTTCTTCTAAAGGGTGTTCCAGAGTCACCGAGAGGTGTTGCCAATCCAGAGGCATCACTTCTAGCATTATCATCTTTTCAATATCTAAAAAAAAAAAAAAAAAGATTGATAATGAGGTAGACTATGGGTTTAATCCCTTAATAGCATGGTATCTTAAAGCTTGTATTTTTATGGCTTAGTTTCTCTTAAAAAAGTTTAAAATGAGATAGCAAGTCTAACAAAGTCACAAAGATTAAAGCATCTCTTTAGGGATTCCATATTTCTCACCATCATCAATTGATTTGTCTTATCTTAATACAAAAAATACAATTTTCAGGCCTGTCAGAACAGGCACCTCTGGAAATGAAATGATGAGAGCAGGTTTAAAAGTCCCCTGCAGCTGTAGTCGCTCTCATCCTACTTTCAGCCCTGAAGAAGCCATCATATGAAAGCTCAGCAAAAATTAACTTTTCTACATGTTCAAGATTGGGAAAAGTATTAATGAAAATAATTTTATAAAAATCGAAATGATTTTAAAATAAAAAGTAGAATTCCACAATACAGAGGTTAAGAACAGAGCCCATGCGGCAAATAAATTATATTCAAGGAAGCGACAAACAAGATAAATATTGTCCGTAAGGATTTAACTGAGCTAACATAGATTACACATAAGTAGAACAACATGCTATAATTAGCTTTAGTTTAATCTAATACACTCAAAAAATGTCATTAACAAAAAAGAGCACTAATATTTGTAATACCTTGAGGAGTGGAAGGTCTGACACACGAAGCGATGACAGTATTGAAAAGGGCTTGCTGTCTAAGGCAGGCAAGGACTTGGGGAACATGAGACGGATGGGTAAATGGAATTGCACTGACTAGAACTCCATCCAAACCTCGGGCCTCAGTCATCAGGTAGCAATGGTGTTGATCTCCAACATTCTGTAAGTTTAGAAAAATGGCTATAGTGCTTATGAAATCTAAAATTTGGTATGAGTAACTTTGATCAGTTTGCTTCTTCAGAAATAATTAAGATTAAAGATAGTTAAATATAATTAAATATTCATACAACAAAAAGTCCTCGGCTGTCAGCAGAGTCTGCTTTCCCATTGGAGGCAACTTGTGTTACAAGGCTGAGGAGGGGATGAGGGGAGGACACATCAGCACAGTCAGCTCCAGTTGCAGCAGTGATCCCAGAAACAAGTGCAAGACACACAGGAATGGGGTTGGCCAATGTCAAGACAAAGCTGCCTGTGACAGTGATACTATTAGCAGCAGAGAGTCCTTCGTAAAGAGGCCAACTGTAAAAGAAGAAAATTATAATTAAATATCACTAAGATAATGCCATTAAATAATGCATAAAATAATTTATAACATTATTTTATTAGAATTACAATAAGTGTTTCCCTATTCAACTTAATGCTAAGGTTATGGTTTTATAAATCCTATCCCTCTCCAAGAAACTATAAATATCTCAAATTCTGTACACATCAATGACAATTATAGGTTGTCCATTTATAAACCATTACAAAATTAATTTTTTTTTTTTTTTTGCTTAGCTGCTTAGATAGGAATAATTTTTTCTAAACACGACAGTTAAAGGAATCAAAAGTAAGTGAAAATATAAAAATTCATGATTCTGGAAATTTTTTCTTAAAATATTTGTAAATGCTCTTAGAAATATTTTAAATTTGATATATATATATTTAAATTTTATAAATATTATTTATTTTGTGGTCTTTAATCCCACGTAAATTTAGATAATTTTTAGTGCAAGGGAACAGAATAAAAAATCTAACTGTCCCAGCCAGGACTCGAACCTGGATCCCCTGCTATCCGGGCCGGTGCATTTACCACTTATG
>KZ808544.1:47674-89867 GCA_000696205.2 Oncopeltus fasciatus | reverse complement strand
CCCCCCCCACCCCATCACCCAAAATTAGTCACATTTCCATTATCAGCTTTCTGGCTGACTAAGGCAAAGAGCTTAGCCAGACATTGAGGTGCTGACTCTAACAGTTAACAATTCATCCAAGACAAGCTCTGCTCAAACTCCCTTGAAAGAAAGGATTAAGGTTCAATTTACCCTCAATTATAGTACTTTGTTATAATGGCGCATTGAGGATTTTTAAAGATTTTTGTATTAAAACTACTAACCTCTATCTACCTGTCAGTTCCTCCACAACTGCTCTTACTCATGCTGTAACTCTGGCTATAAGGATCTTAAACCAGACCCCTTTTGTAAATCTCTTATTCTTTCTGCCAACATATAATTTTCTGGGGCCAAAACCATAAGAAAATGTGCTGTATTCCTAACAAGGATAACAACAGGGCCCCCTCTGTGGAATTGGAGATGATTAACAAGTCTATTCTACTACTTTAACTGCAAATTTAGCGGCTTAATTTGTTTTGTGGGCTGGTGCAACAGTAATATGTTATAAGAATGCCATTGGTAAGATTTTAACAAATGGTTCAAATTTCTCAGTAATAAATGCTTGAAGTTAAAAGAAGTAATGTCAGCAGAAATAGTTGGTATAGCTTCTAACCATATAGAGTGAGTATACATAGTAATGAAGTAATAGGGGTCTGCAAAGGTAACCAGTTAATCAAAATTAAGTCTGTTCAAAGGTTTAAGAGGCTATTTCCAAGGAATAAGCTTTATTTTCGGTGAATTACCTTCGTTGATGTTGCACATGCCAAGAATGTTAGATGCATGTTCATATCCTTTTTCAAATATCATTATCCCTCCCAATATTGGGTCACTAGACATATGAATATGCGAATGACATCATTTTGGAACTAGAGAAAATCCAGATATTGACTGACCAGTTAAAATCTTCCACTGCTGCTACCAAGAATAAAAATGACTGCTGCTAAAACTACTTTGAAGGGGATAATATATGTGTGTGCATATAGAAAGAGTGGAGGGAGGGGAAGGGAAGGAGAGAGAAAGAAAGTGGGGGGGGGCGGGGGGGAGGGAGAGAGAGCACAATTTTTTCTCAGCTTATCTAATAGGTCTTGCTCCTTTTTTTATTATTATTCCAATATGTGACCTTTTGTCAAATTGTGTCATTAATAGCAAATCATTATTTCCTTTTAAAATTTTCTAAAAGTCATGCCATAGTACCAAAGTTAATAGCTTGTATTCCAAATCGTGAATTACATTTAATAATCAACCAGTTTTCCATATTTGGTCACCTTTTTTAAGGCTTAATTTAATAAACTTATTATAGGCAAGAACTAATAACTTGCATGGCTACATCAAGACTTTAGAGTTCCTCAAATGGAGCCTGCAGATTTTTCAAAAATGTAATTAAATTGATCTATAAATTCATGGAAAAACCTTGGAACACAAAAAAAATTAATCAGTTTTGATTTGTGACATTTTGGAAATTAAAAAAAAAAAAAGTTATAATTCAACAACTTTTTAGCATAAGCAAGTATCGGAGGCAATAAATTCTTAGGAATATTTACCTCCCTTTCTCTTCTGCAGGAGGCCAACAGGAGAATTGTGAACAACTGATACTAGATCCTTGATGTGGTGAAGAGAGGACAAAGTTGCAAGGTCAGCCTCAAGAGAAGTGAGAGCTGAATATGCCTTGCACTTAACCTTCTTGTCAGCATTAAGTTGGTAGATAGATGCAAGCCCCTCAAGCTGAGCAGTAAAGTCAGTAAAGTTTCGCTCCCGAAGACATTCCACCAGCTCTTCACAGCTCTGGAGAAATTAAACAAAGAAATAAATTTAACATTAAAATTAAATTTAAATTATTTAATTAATTAAAATTGATTCATAATACATTCATATTTTTCAAAATAATTAGTTTTCTAACTTTAAGGCTTAACCAGTTATAGCATTTAAATTTTCTATTTTAAGCTCTAAGAGTGCTAGGATCAATTTCATATGAAATTAGGCACCTTTTTAGCAAAGAAAATTTTTACAAAATCAGTTAAGCCATTTTCAACTTATTGTTTTCAAAATATTAATAAAATAGGTTAGTCATAAAAACAAAATAAAAAAGAAAACACATGGCTATTTACTTTTAACTAGATGCTTCAACATAAACCATCCATTTTCAGGATAAAAATTCTTTAAAAAAATAAAATAAAATAAAATAGAATAAATTGTAAAGCTCAATGCATTGAAATGCTATAAATGGAATAAAACAATGGAACTATAGAACAGTAATTCAAAGTAAAATGAGTAAGGAATATATATAAAAATGTTAGAAACTCTAAATGAGATATATAAATAAGCTCAAAAAAATTGCAGAGAACAATGTATAATTTGTGTGTGTGTGTGTGTGTGTGTGTAGAAGATAGTATACGAATATTTGAGGGGTGAGCTATGCAGCCAACATGATTAGCGCTGATAACCTCTGCAGTTGAGCGCCATAAATCCCCAATAAACAACATAAACAACATGATTGGATTAGACCTGATTCTCTGATAATGTGATGCTATCGACTCCAGACATAACTCCCACCCAAGCTGCCAGGCATTTAATTATAAATTAAATCATAATATTAGCTTTGATGTTGCGGTCCTCTATTCCAAAAACTATTATTTGAAGTAAGTATTGAAAAGTACATAGTTTATTGCACTTTCCCTTCATTAATAAAATCATCTTTGCTCCCACTATATATATGGAGGATCTCCTTTTTTTTCTTTTAGCTATGAAAGTTAAGTATACAACAACATACCTGTTCGCCTCTCCCTTCATGATGGATTTTTACATCTTTCACACCGCCATTCACATCTAAAAGAATCTCTAAGTAGAACATGTCAGATGAAATGAACAAATCCAAACCTGAAGGCCCAGGAACAAGTTTTAATCTAAAATAGAACACAATAAAAAACTTTCGATAAGTAATTGAAAAAGTTCATCATTAAAGCCATTAATGATGGCTTATATAATATGTTATTATAACAAATTAAAAATTAGTTAGCAATTGAAATGTGGGGGTGTAAAAAAAATTAGTTTTCTACCAAATATTTGTATTAATATAAATTAATGCTCAAAGTATAGTCTATTGTTCTTAGAATATAACTAATTGTCATTAGCCATCTACTAGCTAATTGCTAGATCCCATGCTAGTAACATTCTTGGGAAGGCTGTCAAAGAACTCTTGGACAACAATTTCAACTTCAGCAAAATTATCAAATTTTTTCCCTTGAAAGAAATAGGCTATTGATCGAATCAAGTAGTAATCCAATGGTGCGAGGTCTAGACTATATGGTAGATGAGTCAGGAGTTTGAACGCATAAAATTCTTTAAACTTTTCATTATCTTCTTCAAACAAAATTCCTTTTCGGTTGATCTAAGCAGAATACATTCAGACAACTTTGCATACAACTTGTTTTCAGTTGTTCGCAGTAGAGTCCAGAATTCAGAATACAGCATACATCAGGAACACATATGTCATGAATAAGAGCTTTAGAATTTCAAAAAATGCAAAACATGGACTTTTTTTTCTTCAATTTTTTCTCTCACAGTAACTGGAAAATCAGTTTGACCATGGTCACGACCTAGACGTAGCTTACAGGTATTTGAACTTTTCATCACAGGCGACGATCTTTCAATTTAATCTCATATTAGAAGGGTTTTTCAATGAACTTTCACAAATTTTTAATCTCTTAACATATTGAGGGATCAGTGAACTGCTCATTTTCATCTTCCCCAAGAAGAGTAGAAAGTGTCACTATCTTTTGACACACCATACACCCTGGCAAATTAGCGAGTACTTTTAGATGGATTTGATTGCTTCATGCAGAACCTTATCAATATCTATTAATGGTCGCTCTGAGCTTTTCTTCCTTTCGAACATCATATCTCCAATGCTAAATTTTTCATACCAATACCACTCAGAGTGCTGTTCAAGGACACTTACCCTTCATATGTAATAATTTTACAAGTTACAGTGAATTTTTTTTTTTTTTTTTTTTTTTCAGAAATGTCTTGAAATTACAAGAATTTTGTAATATACTGTCAAATTTTTTTCTTTGAAACGAATAATTAAACTGAGGCTTTTTTTTTTTTTTTTAAGAAATTGAATGGGACTGAGCGCAAGCTTAGAGAATGTTCTATAGGGTTTATTAAGTGTTAGTAAATATTAAAAAGGGTTATAACATTTACAGTCCTTGAAATCATGAATTTGATAAAATGGTCATATTTTTTATTTATTTATTTTATACACCCTATTTATTATAACTTATTATACGAGGTGTGGCTCTTAAATAAAGAGACTATAGCTGTAAAATATTTAATTTTAAACTTATGCAAATTTAGTTTTTATCACCTTCAATATATACCCCTTCTCAATCCTTTAAGTGCTCCATGCGAATTTTCCATTGTTCGAAACATTGCTTGAAGTCTTGTTCTGTGAGTTCCTGCATGAGGCGTGCCACTTTTTCTTTCACAGCTTCAACGGAATCTTGTTCCTTTTAATGCAGATTTGACCTTAGGGAACAGATAAAAGTCACATGGTGCCAGGCCAATATCTTGATAGACAATGCATTGTGAGCCGGAACGTTGTCTTGATGGAGAACCCATGACCTGTTCTTCCATAATTTGGGTCGATTCTCAATTTAGCAAGTACCTCACAGTAGTAATGCTGATTAATAGTTTGACCTTCAAGAATCCAGAGAGGGTACACAATCCCATGAATGTCGGAAAAAAAAAAAGGATCATCGTTGATTTAAATTTCAATTTGCTCTTCAAGCTTATTAAGCTTTTGGTGAGGTTGGACACTTCCAGTGCATGGATTGATGTTATGTTTTGGGATCATATGTGAAAAACCAAGATTCATCACATGTTATGACCTTTCCAAGAAGTTCGGGTCATTTGTAATGGCATCTAAAGTGTCAGTACACACTTTTTTACGAACTTATTTTTGTTTGATTGTAAGAATTTCAGACAACATTTTCACACACACTTATTACATATTCAAATTGTTATGTAAAATTTGCCTTACACATTCTTAGTCAATTCCAAGTTTCAGGGTCTTCACAAATTGTTAATCCATAGTCAGATTGAACCAGATGAACGACCTTATCGTCCGTTTTGGACGTGGAAAGGCGATCTGGGCGGTCATCATCCGCAACTCCTTCTCCCCTTTCCGTGCTGGAATGCTGGAACCACTCAAAAATTTGTGCAAGTGATAAATATTCATCGCCATAAACTTCTTTTAATAAACGATAAGTTTCAGTAGGGGTTTTACCTAATTTCATGACAATTCGTTGCTCTACTATTACACTTATGATAAATATGATATTTTCGGTGAAATAAAACAATCGCCTCATACATAAACTAAGGTTATGGCCAGACTGATTTCTAGAGAAACACGGGAGACACTGAAATCGAAAGAGAAGGCTTTACGCTGCACAGCTGTTGGTCGTACAGAATTGGCGCATGTATAGTTCTTCTGTAGCAGCATCAGTCTCATTATTTAATCACCACACCTCATACATATATAAGTTTTTTTTTTTTTACAAGCAAATTGACCACTTAGGATCACGCTACAACTTCATTTCTTTTTCTTGGTATGGAGTTTCCTTTGTGTCCAATACTCCTTCATGCGTTCGCTGGCCTGCTTCCGTTGTTCTTCTGTCCCGGCTCTTCCGGTCTTCTTAGATCTTTGTGCGGCTTGAATCCCTTCCAAATTATTCACTGTGTTCTTAAATATATTTCTGTCTAACAGTTGATCTTCTGAGATATTGAGTCTTTCCATGTCCGTTTTTGTTTCCTTAATCCATGTTGTTGTGGTTTTCTTTCTCCAGAAGTAATCAAATATCCGTTTAGTAAGTCTATTTTGGTCCATTCTATATAGGTGTCCAAGAAACATCAACCTCCTCTTCTTCATAGTTTCGGAGATTCTTTCTACTTTCTGGTAAACTTCTTCATTACTTCGAAGTTTCCATCCACTTTCGGTTTGAACAGCGCCCATAATTTTTCTGAGGATTCTTCTTTCCAAGACCTCTAGTTTATCCAGCTTGTAGTTCATGGACAGGCATTCACTGGCATATAGGCATTCTGTCTTAACCACAGTGTTGTAGTGTTTTATTTTGGCATTCCAGGATAAGCACTTCTTATTGTAGATATTCTTTGTCAAGCCATATGCTCTCGCCATTTTTGAGATCCGATCTTCCATTGCATTCTTTTCTAGCCCATTCGCCTGTATGGTCTCACCAAGGTACTTGAATTTTTTGACCCTTTTGATTCGTCCTATCTCTGTTTCCAGAAATTGTGGCTCATCTTTGGAGTTCATCATGAATTTGGTCTTTTCTGTTGAGATCCTCAGTCCCGTTTGGCTTGCGATTCTTGTACATATATAAGTATTATAATGAAAAATATTTTGAATGAGCATAACTGAATTTTTCTTTACTTAATTGTTTTTTGTCACAATAATAATAAATAGTAAAGACAGAATTTTCACAAAATACACTTTAGTCTGGAATTAATGGATATTTGAGTAAAAAAGAATAAAGTTCAATTGAGGTTAAATAGGTCTAAGAAAAAAATATATAATTAATTTCTAAGGGAATCTAACCCTAGTTGTCTTGAGACACTTTCAAGCCGCTCGACCATGGCCTGATGAGTGGTTACTTTGATGTTCTGTTGGAGGGTGTCTAAACACTTCTGCAGCTGACTTCTCTCTACACTGTCGATTGGATAGCGCTTCTCCTGCAAGGAAGAAACACCATATGTATAAGTATGTTTTGTAACCATATATTGTCAGAATTGTGAATAATAATTTTAAAAGTTAGACTATATTAATGAACAAAATAAAACTATTATATTTTTAGAAAGGTATTGGGTGCATTTAATAATTCACACACACCCAAAGGCCAATATAAGCAATACTATTAGTTGAGTAAGAAATATGATTGTATGATAGGATAAGCTTTTAATGAGAGGTCAAGACAGCAAAAAATGTCTGGTTAAATAGCTAAATTATAAAGTACTAGGAAATAATTGTCAGCTGAAAAAATAATCCTTCCTTAATTGGGAAAACCATTTTGGAAATTGATGAGATACAGAGACATCTTAATTACTTAAATTATAATTATTTTATCAACATTTGAAACAATAGTTGATTTTTGGTTTTGCTTAAATGTAACTTGCTCCTGTTTTCAGGTATCATGTGGTTCAAGAAACAACACCTGTTAGTAATAAATTTTGTGGAACTATATTAAATTTTTTTTTTTATTTAATGAAAGTTCCATAATCACAAAAAAACAGCCTCCATTTTTCATTACCATAATAAGCATTTTCAAATTGCTTTTAAAATTTTCAGCTTTTTCTCAAACAGGTTGCCCATTGGTAACCCAAAATAAAAATATAAACGGGTTTAAAAAATTAGTTGAGTTCAGTAATTTTAGTAAATTTCATCTTTTATTCATCACAAATGAATCCTTCTGGTTTGGAACATGTCATATTTGTATATTAACCAAGCTTTTTCTTTTCATCATATTGTGAACATCTTATCTTCAGTAGTGAAGGATGGAGAAAAAAAGGGCACACACACACACACACACATGTGCGAACTCGCACCCACATACATATATTGGCACTTGATTAGGTCATGACTAACAGAGTCTGCCATTTCAATGATCAATAGTCTTAGAAGGACCTCCACACATGGGTAGAAAGGTATACTGTCTTTAGGTCTAGATATTATTTTAGTTTGTTTGTTAGATAAAACTTAACATCAGTTCAATGCATGATAGCAGTTCTCTTAAGTCCATATAGGTCTTCCTAACTGATGTTATTTGATTGCTTGTTAAGTGGGATAGTAATCCATCCTGTCACTAAAATGTATAGGAATGGTAGCGAATCACCTTCACTGACTCACACAAACACCCTCACTCCTCTTCTTAAATACTTTAGTGAATAAAAGTACATGAAAGAATTGTACCACTCACATATCTAACACAGAGAGGAGTGAAGGTATATATATAATAAGAACAGGAGAAAGAAACATACAAACAAGGCTGCTTGGACAAAAAAAAAAAATGTTACTTATATTAGAACACTTGTAATATTGACCAAAATGTTATCAGAATTAACATTAAACAACATAAAAGAGCTCTTTTGTACTTGATTAAAACATCTATACATACGAGTAAAGCCATCCGGAGATCTTTGGCACTCTGCTGAAATGAACGGTACTGGTTTGCCTTGGACCTCAATTTCTCCATTAACATCTCCATCTGCCATTCTTTCGTTTTGTCTTTGCTGCTCCACGTACCTGTAAGTATAATGGTATTTTTATGTCAATAAACAATAAAACTTATTGCCAGAAGCTTAAGTACGTTTCTGAATACTATTAAGTCATGCTAGGCTACGATTGTTTAGAGTATACCAATAAAAAAAAAATAAAAATATGAAATGTAACACACTGATCTGCAAAGGAATAACAGGAAAATTTAAGAAATATTGAGTTACTTGTTGTAGACAACTAACTCTAAAAGAAAAAAAATTATTTAAAAATTAAAATGTTATAACTTTTTCAGAGAACAAATTAGGACTCCGAAAAAGAAGAGAAAACTGTTATTTCACAATGAGTCAGAGCAAAAATATTTTACCAACAGAGTTCCTTGATGGGTAATTTTCAACAATGCTATTCCTTTTAAATGAGGTTTTTGTACTTTTAACCAGTGGAAAAATGGGTTTCATTAAAAAAGACATGATTAGAAGAAATATATCAAACAATCTTGGCAAATGTTAACAATGAAGGAATTGTAACTTCTATAAAGCAAGCAGCAACAAATAACATTTATCAGAAAAATTTTAAAACAAAATAAAAATTTGGGACATTAANAATATTATGTCCACTGGAACGAATATACATAATGTTCCTGCAAGAACTGAATTCTCGAAAGGCGTTAGGCCCATGAAACGCTCTCATTGGCCCAGGAGCACTCTTTGCCTAATCACAGATCTGATTAAATATAAAAACAACTTAAAAACATGAAATAAATGCAGTTAATGTATAAAAATAATGTATTAGCTCACGATTTGTACCTAAACAAAAATCTAATTTACTTTCAGCTTAATCAACACTTGTGGGGTTTCCGTGGAAAAGAGAGCTATATTTTCCTTCTGGGAAAATTAATATAAAATCAGTTGCCAGGAAATCTTATTAAGTGCCGATAAATCAATATATTTTAACAAACTTTTATAAGTTAGAAGACTTTGATAAACTTAAATCGCAACTCACTCGAAAAATGTAATTTTCTGTTGCAGGAGGCGTCAAATCTTATAATACGAATATCACACAGTAAATCTATACATGGGACAAATAATCTCCGATATCATTTTCAGAACCCAGTGTATGAAAAAATAAAAACTATAGAATGATAGCAATCCTTCGGTTAAACCTCATTCTAAAAAACTTTCTGAATCATTTGTTAGTTATTACCTTAGTCTTTAGTTAAAGTAGAAAATGTATGATTAAAATATTTTATAAATACATAATTTTGTAAAATAAGGCTCTTTTTTGAAACAGATAGCATAAGCAAGAATTATGCTATTGACATTTTTAGCTTAAGAGGTTGTTTTCTTCTCAGTATTTTCCTTTAAATATACTATTTTCTTTTCTTAGTCAGAATGAGCCTACAAAGGTAATTTGTAACAACCAAAAGTCTAAAAATGATTTATCGGCAAAGCACAAATTAAATTCTGGCTTCAACTAGGTAAGTCGTATTAGGTGACATGTTTCAATTCTCTCTCTAAAATTTTTAAAACAAAACTTATGTAGCCAAAATAAATAGCTGAATTATCTTTCATTTGCAAGAAATAAATTGCATGATCTGTCTGACATTATAAAACATAGTGTAATTCTTGTTTAACAATGGAGATGGCCCTTTCTTGTTTGCATTACTCTGAACTGCAATAATTTATTTTACAGTGCGAGCAAAAATATCTTGAGGGCAATGGGTTTTATTTTTATAGTGTAGAGATATTTCTTGTGTTTTTAAAAATGTGTCAATCCTATGTACTGGTGATATTTTAGTATAGAGCAAGAAGAAATTAGTACAATCACAAATAAAGTTATGACACAGACTCACAAAAAAATTAATATAAAATGAATGTTTACTTAATCCAACAATATACAAATTTTCTGAGAATAGGGCTCATAAGAATATATTGAGATCAAATTCATACTTAAATAAAGAAAATAATAAAGAAGAAAGCTGTTTCAATGAAACACTTATAACTTCCAAGCAATATAACAATAACTTCAGCTAGTATTAATATAATTTTCAGTTAGACGATTCCCCATGTTAAAAAAAACAATATTAGCTTAGTTTGGTCATTAAACAAAAATTAATTTTTGACATATTTGGAAAAACAAGGATGGGGAAACTGTTATCTTTTGTGATGTCACATCTGGCAAGTTATACAATCATGGAGCCAGACCTTTTACTGTTTCCCCCTCTCATGGTCCTAAACAATGAGAGGGGAAAATAAAAATTTATAAAGGGACAATGGTCTTCTATCCAGAAAGTTTATGAAGTAAATCCATGTTCTCTAAAACCCAATTCATTCTATTAGCGTAGAGCTTAACTCTTGATGTCATCAAAAGAGGGAAGGACAAAAAAAAATTGTCATTTCTCCCAATATCCAATGCCCAATCCCATTCAGTCAAATAATAATACATAACAATAATATATAATTTATTACACATATTTATCAAGTTTCATAAAATATTGACTAATTTATCTTAAAAGGCAAAAAGGAAAATTATGGTAAAAGTTACTATTGCTCAGGCAAATCAGAAGAAGGTGGTAGAGGGAAACACCTGACACTCTTAAGTTACATTCCCGAGTATCATTCTTAAAATACATTTTAATAAAAATCTTAAGCAAAAAAGTTACAAAAATATGTTTAAAACTCATTGTTTCATAAATCTAATAATAATGATACTGATGATTATTCAATTGATATGCCCCACACATTCAATTTCAGCTAAAGTGAATTCATTTAACAGTTTGCAACAGAAAGCCCATTGAAATGATGGAGGAAGGTTTCCTCAGAGCAGCTTGACCAATCACAACCAGTGGAAAAAGTGGGTCACCTGACTGAGCTGTTTAAAGTGGACAGATTAAGCATGTTTATTATAAACCAAGTAAGGATTGAAGAAATAATACTCCAGAACCTGGTTTGTTCGATCTTGAAAAAAGGAGTGAGAGATTAGACTGTTCCAATTATTTTGGGATAAACAACAATGTACCACACAAAATGCTCTCCGATATAGAGCCAGAAAAGATATCAGCCTATTAGGAAAGAATAACAAAGAATTTTCTTGGCTGATTTTTATTGGGGAAGAAGCACTGCTTATCAACTTTTTATTCTCTGCCAGATGAAAGCAAAAAACAAATGAGGCAATAGACAGAAGTTTAGCATACAAATTAATAGTTCCAAAACATGTTCATGTGTTACTTAACCAGTGGTTCTCTTTACCAAAATTTAGTACAAAAATATATAGCCATCAAAATGGAAAAAAAAAATTTAAAAAAAAAAAAAAAAAAGTCATAGACTTTCTAAGTTTTATTCAACTAAATGAAACATAGAAAGTTGAATACATATAAAAACCAATGATAAAATTTAATTTGTAAGCTGAAGAGTATGACTTTAGTAAATAAAAAGTTATGACCAGTAAGCTTTAGTCTAGACTGGCCAGGAACAGTGGAGGAAGCGCTTATCCATTGCAGTTATATTCTTTCTTAACAAGCATTATTCTTAAAAATGTTATGAAACAGTAAGATATATTTTATTCTTCTGATCTGTCAACATTTAAGTAATTCAAATAAGAACAATGATTATACAATTATATATATATATATATAATGAAAAACNACAATTATAATAAAATTATAAATTTTTGTTTTACTATAGAGCTCCACTTTCCCCAATCCAATTTCAATAAAAAATGGATTCTTGTAAGGTTTTGCAATGAAAGCCAAAATAATGAATTTCTTTTCTATATTTTAAGAATAAAAGAGCATGCCCAACACTAAAAGGAAAATAATGTGTTTAATAGGCATCTTATTTTTTATTGGCATTAAAAAGGCCCATCATGTAAATTTAAAAGAACTTTGGAACTCAGATGGAAAAGGAATGAAAATACTCACGAACAGGAATTAGTTATAAAAGATTTTTATATCTCATACACTGTCTTAGATTTTATATTAGCTCCTCATAATTTATCAACTTTAATTAATTATGTTAATTTATCAACTTTTCTTCTTTTATCTAAAAAGAAAAGTTGTTAATTAACAACTAAGAGGAATTTCCTAGATTCATTCACAAATAATTTAAACTGTCACAGCCCAATGGAGTTCTTAACGATTGTTGACACATTGTTTGGGCCTGGATTTAGTAAATACCTTTATACATCTATCCATTATATAAGAATCAGATAAAATATTTTATTCTAAAATGTTTTATACTAGTAACAGTTGAAATATACATTGAAAAGCCATCTGATGGTCCATTTCAACAATCAGACCAGCAGATATCGTAAAAAGGCTAGTAAGGGAAATAGAATATTCAAACATGAATACAACAACCAACAACTGAAACTGAACTTTGGCTTCATACTTAACAAAAACAAATCAATCAACCAATATCCTCTTGACCATGCACGACACTGCAATAATGATCCAGAAGCCAGAAAGCCAAAGATAATAATTTACTGCAATAAAATCAAAGGAGGTTTGAACACAGTGGACATACTGATTACAACAAACTCAATTTCAAGAAATACAAGAAGATGATGACCCATTTGGTAAATATTGCCTAAATAAATTCACGAATTTTCTACAACCTTTCTAATAAAGATATTAGAAAATTTTAAATTTTCTAGAAAAACCTTTCATTGCAGCTAATGAACTAGCACATGTAGAAAAGAACACAAATACTAACTTTGCTATGTGATATTTCTGAGTTTATAAGAAGAAAATTTCAATCAGAAGAAGACACAGCAGAAGCTGGTCCATCAGAAAAAGAGTTGTCACATTTCTGGAAGAAAAATAATATGAGCACCACAAAATCTGTATCGTGTCAATATATTTGTCAAGCACCTCTTTGATTCAGGCAGTTTGTGTCCCATGCTTTTGCCAATAAGTCAGACTATGATCATATTTGTTTTATATGATCTATTAAAGTCATTGTTATTTTCACAAAATTGTATTTACAAACATTATTCACACATTTTAATTGTTTTACATAAAGCAAAGTATTAAAAGATAATAATTTTTTTAATTAAATTTTTATCATTAAAAAAATTTTACTCCACATTCTTTATTAGAAAAATGTAATCAATAACATAAAAAGCTTATTAAAAATTCATTATCGAAGGACAGAATTATTAATCATTAGTACAAGTGAAAGTGCTCAAAAGAACATAAATACTGAATTAAGAATTTTAAAAAACCTCTTATTTGTACTCTGAACACACTTATACAGCACTTCTTTTAAATACCATGAGTTATGGTGCTAAACTTTGTAATTACATCAGACATTGTGTCTGAACACATCACTATAGCAGATCTGTAAAAATCAGCATAGTGACAGTCATTTTTTACTTTTAAAAATATCATTGTTTTTTTGTAAGTCAGAACAAAGAGCATTTAACAATTAAGAAAATTGAATATAAAATAAAAACGTGTGAGAATGGTCGGGGTTTCGGCCAGGAAGAAAAAATATACACCAAAATTTGGAGTATTATTTTTATTTATGCCAACGTTTCGGCTTAGCTAGTAAGCCATCATCAGGGCAATGGCGTTGGGTGGAGAAATCTCCCCAGGGTGGTTGTTCACATTGTAAACTGCAGAAAACAACTCCAACTGGAGTATATACTCCAACGAGAGTATATTCTGAAAACTAAGAAGCACTTCTTCTTTCTCATGCTTTAACAGTGCCTTATGAGTCCTTCTGCTTTTTATGCTTTAACAATGACTAGAACGTATGTTTATAGAGAGTATATTTTTTTATTTTCTTCGAGAAGTATATAAAATTGCTAATTTCAGTTTAAAATACAGAGTTCAGATAATTTTTTAACTGTATAATTGTATATATAATCTATTTGTCAGAACACACTCAATGACCCATAACCTTTTAGGTATAGATAAAACAAAAATATGAAACATGTTATTATATTGTTATTAGATTTTTTTTTGTTAGTGTTCAGTCAAGGTTGATAAAAAAAAAAAAAAATACAAATTAAAAAAAATGTGTATTAAAAAAATTATCTGCCAACATTTCGGCTTACATTGTAGGCCATTCTCAGGGCTATTATGAAGGCGAGATTATTATCCCTAAGATTATATTTTAATTGTCTTTTCACAAAATATTAGACGAGTTGATTAATGTCAAAAATTAGTCAAGTAGAGAGGAGTGACATTAATTAATTATTAGAGAATAATTAATTTATGCAATTATGAGAAAAAATTCAAATTAAAAATCAGAACTATTAAAAACTGAAAACATGTCATAAGCGCTAACCACACCCTGGAATTCCCTACATTAAGTCACATAATTAATCGAAACATAAAGCAAATCGTACAATACAGCGATATTATAAATACAAAATTGATTTGAACTACAGAAAAAAGTAGATTTAATAGATTTTTAAAATAGATATCACTCTCTCTCAAAAGAAATCAGGGAAAAATGTGTACCCTCTTCCCCCCTCTTACACATTTTTTTATTTCTAAAGAAAAATGCAAGTATATAAGGGGCTATATTTGTATGTGAACCCTTTTCTAAAAAAGAGAATAGTGGCCTTCTTGAACCTAGATCTATTCAGTAGGTCACATGCACAATTCAATGTAATATTAGTTGGTTGTTAAAAGGTTTTACATAATTAATAATCACCACCAATTAATAATAATAAATGAATTAAGTGTCACAATGAACTTTCCTTCATATTTATCAGAAGATCCAGTGTGGAGTTGGCTAAACATGAAAAACATACATTCTAACATTTTGAAATAGTAAGAATATAAATTTTGGATACAAGCAAATTCAGCCTAAATACACCAATAATTACTATTTCGATAATTAATTTTCAGAAGGATTTAATAAGTAATTAATTATAATTTACATTATTATCATGATAACCTTTTGAAAATAGCCACTCCAATATCCAGATATTTAACACCTGTTTTAAGCCCAGGGAAAAAAATTTTCTTAACAACATATATTTGGCTGAAAAATTTTGAGAAAAATTCAGATCAAGTTTAGATACTTATCCAGTTATTTCAGAATCAATAGCATTAAATTCAGCTATAAAAACAACTACTATTAAAAAACACAAACAAAAAATATATCTGAATTTTAATAATATAAAAACAACTTATTTTTCATCATATAAAGCCCAATTTTTGCCAATATGAGAGTTTAACAATTCAAATAATGCACTAAAAGGAAATAAAAAGTCAGATCAGTAATGGGTAAGTCATAGGTAATTTTTCGTTAGTAGTCTAAAATCTTAATGACAAATTCAAAACAAGTTTCTTTCATTTTTGATGTCTACTTTTCAAAGCATTACCAAACTTCCACACATATGCAACAGAAACATAGAATAAATAAGATTACATGAGAAACTTATTGAACAAGCAATATGCTACAATAGTATTACATTTAACTATTGTAGCATGTTATGGTGAGGCACACAAGATCATAAAATGAAAAATTATAAAACAATCGCCGATTACTTAAAATTATAAGAAATAATTCTGACCACTTAATATACAAGTATTCAGTAACATTTGAAGCAGAGTTTCATCAATTATATTTATAGTTTAGCTTCTTAATTAACTTAAAACATTAAATGTCAATAATAAAACAGATTTAACCATCAAAGATAAAGAGAAAGCTTCTCTTTAATAATCATTAAATAATTAACACAAATAATTCATGTTTAACAAGAAAGGATTTAGAATTAAAGACAGGTATGTGTAAATAAATATTTAAGTTATTTTAGAATAATTAAATTGAAAAACAATTTATTGGTTTCCACTCATTACCCATTATATTGGACAATTCATTTTAGAGGGTAGATATGTATTTTTTGTAATTCTATTCCATAAATGTATCAATATTATATATTACTCTCAGAATTTTTATGAGAGATTCATTGACAAAATTTGTAAATGCATGGTACTTTCTAACACCTACTAGAGACTAACCATAAAGTAATAATAATTAATCAAAAGTTCAAATATAAAATTGCCCAATTCACAAACACTTTATAGAAAAGAATATAGACAATAAATAAAGAAAAAATTAATTCGAAAAATAAACTTACAATTAGCAGTATTCACCATGATAGCAACTTATATTCTGTATATTACATCATTTTGGTGCCAAGTGATGATTGCAGGATAATTAATAGCTGTTAACATCATTTCTAAAAGCATTTAAAAATAATTTAGTGTAGGGTAAAAACCCAACTCTAATATTAACGTACAAAACGCAATGCCTCTTTCTAAGAAAAGCCATGAAAAACAAATAAATCACTAAAAATATTGTGCAATCAGGGAATTTGAATAAAATAACTCAAGACTACATCCATGACGAAACCAAACAAAACGAGGAAACTAAAACAGACTTATTGTTACAATTGATATTTTCTTTTGAAAGGTTAGGGAAGGTGTGTTGACCATCTAAGCACTGGAGATATAATTTCACTACCATTAACGTTGCAACAAAGTGACGTCACATACTACTAAATGGTTATCAAGAGACCAATACTACCTGAAAAACATTTTTTATTATTATTACAAACATAATAAGACGTTTTTGCCACTGGAGGGCTCTAGTCTATAATAAATTTTTAAGATAACTATACATGAAGATGACTCTTGAGTTCTAAAAAAAAAATTTACCAAAACAATCTTAAAATAGACAAAAATTACAAATTATATTAAAATAAAATAACAATAAAAAATACATCACTACCTTCAAAGGACTCACCACTATGAGAATATAAACAATAAATAAAACATGAATAAATAAATAGTTGTGGAATCTTTGGAAATTGGAAATCTTGGAAATTGGAAAACTTGCAGAGCTAGAGAGGGCATTAAAGACTTAATAACACTGCTTAATGCGGTAAAAAGTGAGAGAATATCCCATCATCACGATGGAAAACGTCAAATGTTCCGCCTCATTTTTCCGGTGACTTTAAGATTTTTAAAATTGTTTCTTCTTGGGCAAATTTTACACTATTTAATTTCACACTACTTTGACCGATAATTATCCCCACTAATCTTTTAGCCATTGGTGTCCGACTGAATCCACAAACAAAAATTTCCGTCACAAATGATCAGCTTCATCTTGGCAAACTTGCTATACATCATTAAATGTGGTCGTAACAGTAAATTAATAACTCGGTCTTATTTACAGGAAAGAAATGACAATGAGGGTAAAAGGTATGACCGCTAAAGCTGACTAGGCTGTTCGAGGGGGAAGAGGATGAAAGATTCTCAACCTGAGGAGATATATTGTTGCCATGATACGCCTTCTGAAAACTATGGTGAGATTTTTTCATTTCCCTCTTAGAAGAAGCTAAAAATTTAATCCTTTCAAGATTAGTCATGCTTTTATAAAATTTTAAATATGAATTTTTATATTAAATAAATATTATATTATTTATAATAAATGTATTATTATTATTTTGTAAAATGTTTTATTTAAATGAATTGTAATCACTTGCTATTAGGAGTACCTCTTCTATCGTTAGCTTCCTCCATACAGGATCAGTGAAGATAAGAATTTTTCTTCTTCAAAAGTTTCATTATGAGACCAACGTAAACAATTTCATTTCCTAGAGTTGAATTTTTTGAAACCATTGACTGAATTAAAATGCACTTTTGGAGATATATTCAGACAGTATTATACGACTAACAAAGAATAAAAAGCACAAGATACCATGATACAATACATACCGAGCGTATCACTCTTAGGACGAGCTCACGTTGAAACTGCGCTCCTCATTCGTACTTCCCAAACACCCTCCACTATTATAGATTCTCTTCAATCTATATCCGTGTCCATTCGAACTTTCACTTCTCAAATTATCCCTTCTTAGTGTCTTGCCAACCTAACAAATCCACTACCTCAAACAAGCTCCAAGAACACTTTAAATCCTTAGGTTCCCGTTTCTTCACTGGCGAATGTGAGGAAACGGGAACCTAATCGAATGTGATTTTATTACGAAACACTTGCAGTGGAGGTCTTAGAAGACCAATCCTTCCACTTTAAGTCCGAACTCCTATCTCCTGGCTTACTGATGTAACCCCCTTCCTTCTTGTATTTTACAAAACCACTTTGAAGCTACTCAGCAGTAGTGCATTAAATAGAGAATGAAAATAAACGAGTCAAAATTCATACTGGTGAATTTTCAGCTAAGAGAGGATTCTCTTAATAATGCAACTAACAATATCATCCATATAAATATATCTGATTCAGTCCGTTACTTAGGGTTCCATCTTTTTTTGACTTAACTGGGGCAAGCATATTAAATTTATATGACAAGAACTCAACAGACGCTACGAACTCTTAAACAAATTTATAAACAGGTGATCACAGCTCACAAGAAAGAATAAACTGATTCTCTACAACACATTACTACAAGTGATCTTGACAAATTGTATAGAGCTTTAGGTGTGCTAAGCCTTCCGAAATATCCAGGGAATACAATCCATTCAATCCGAAGTCCTTAGAATAATTGCTTTTCCTCCTTATTATTTGTCGAACTCCTCCGTCCACCACGACTTTAATGTTCTTCATGCCCAAGACCTATTCTTCACACTTTCGCACTCATCCATAGTAAGCTCCCAATTCACCCTAATCCACCTGCCCTACCCCTGTCATTGGACTCCAATCCTTGCAATTCTCCTCAGTGACTAAAAAAAGATGGCCTCAAGACCTTTTGTGCCTAGATGCCTAAATTTATTGGGACTGGGGTCAAGGGGCCACTTCTCTCCGTTAAGAATGAAAAGACAATTTAATGGTTTTTTTTTTATTAATATATAAGCCATAGAATGGACACCAACCCATCTTTCGCTCTTGATACCACCAACGATAACTATTTCCATCATGCTCCTCGGAGCACAGCATCTATAGTTAATGATTTCTCCTTGACTCCCTCATAACTAAGGGTAAAAGGGTCGCTACTGGCTGGTTTACACATAAATTACTCCTACCAAATAGCAACAGACCGCTAAACAAATAGCAATACATCACTACTCAAAGAATCAGCAGAAAAAAAAACAACAAAAAAAAAACCTCTAATGACTGGGACGAAAAGAAAACTAACTCTCTTCCATTTTACCTTATCTCATCCCATCACCAAAAAATTAACAAAGTCAAAAATATTAACAGATCACTTATATCCAGTGGCAGGACATTCAACATTTCCTCATACATATTATAGAAACCCTCATACTAAACCTCCCTCATAAAATAATGACTCTAATTTTCACTCACTATCTTTTATTCCAAAACTTTCTAAAAGTTTAAGAAATCTCTCAGTAAAACTTTCCCGAACCATAACTTTGAATTAAAACATTTTCATTGCTTTGAAATCTCAAATTTAATTAAACAGCTTTCTTTTATATACATCCTTTTTAAGAGACAATTGCTAAGTATACAATTTGGTCATAAACTAAGCTCCCTCTATCCTTTCACCGATTTCAGCCAGTAGTAAAATTTTCATTCATAGATTAGCTAATAAGCGTTCAAATACTGAACTTGGTTTTGTATTTTTAAAAGAAGTTCGTCAGCACAACCATTCAAGTTTCATAATTAAATGTTCTTCCTTAATATGAGTTTTTCATTTAAAAACTAATTCTAGAATACTAGTGTTCATAAAATATTACATTTATTACCAATTATGATACATGATCTATTTTGTTACATTACCAATAATTTCAAAGACAACAATTTATATTTACAGAAGCAATTTAAGAAAATATTTACCAAATTATATCATGTAAATTCTGATTCATCACAATCCTAAATTAGATTAGTCGATAAGTCTTACACATGAATCCTTTATGTATATATATATATATTCATTCAAACAATTATGAAGGTCTAATTTGCTACATTCAGACCTTGTTCTGTTCTATTTAGGATCAGTGATAATTTGTGGAATTGTTTTGTAGATTTTCCATAATGGCCTAAGTGGAAGACAGAAATAGGAAGTTAATAATTTGTTCGCCCTTTAATGTTACAAAAAATTAACCTATTAAGAAGCTATTATTGCAAAAAGTGATGTTTCTATAAACATTAATTCTTTATATTATATCGGAGAAAATCACTTATTATGGATATTATTTAAGAAGAAAAGTAAAAGGGTTATCAAGTACTCTCCTATTTAAAAAAAAAAAAAAAGGATAAAATCCGATTTTGGGCCCATTAATCCGAAGAACATGTGCATTATTGTTAGTGTTAGCCCCCCTACCACCAATCCTTTCCTTCCGAATGAGATCCATCTTCTTTGTCATTTTCAGATTTTAGGGTAGGATTAGTCATTTAATTTCTCACCTCACACCCTGTATTTTAAAGGCACATGGAACGTTTTGTCGGGATCGAGTTTAGAAGAGCGATCAAGTAACAATCCCTCCTAAAGACATTTCATCACATTTTCATCTCCTCTGGGCTGTCATTGCCTTCGCCTTTAGGCCGGCTGAGAATCTAACATTCCCCCTTCTTTCAGTTTCAAATTCACATTATATGGAAGTACAAAGTTCTCCTTTCCATATAAGTCCCAGACCTCTTGACTTATATACTCATCTCATTTTCATTTTAATAATTGTCAAGATAAAAATGATAGCAACAATGGAAATGGTACTGGAAAGGACCTAATTTAGTATTATACTTTTTAATGCATTTAACACCGGTGGAAAATAGTATATCAAATATAAATTAAAATTGCAAATAATTGAAAGTTCACGCAATAGATATTTGGAAGTAATTTCAGAAAAAGTTACCAAATTTCATAATTTTCTGATGAAATGGAATTAAATGTCACAGTAGCAGATACATTAAAGTATATGGCTTTAAAAAATAATAAAAGAACTGGAAAGCAAAAACAAATGCAATGAAAAAGAAAAAAAAAAGAAATAAGAGAGTTGAAATAAGAGGTACAAATAAAACTAAGTAAATATATAAGTATCATTATATATTTCATTTTCCTTATGTATTAACATATTAAAACTGTGGACCAAAAGATTAGATTTATAAAAAGCCATCACAGTTGTTGGAAAGACTTAGCTGAGTAATGATGATTAATTCTTATCATGGGGGATAAGAATAATATTAGAACTAGCCCAGTTATCCCCTTTTTTACTGGAAAATAGAGGATAAAATTGAATTTATCGCCTTCAAACAGAAAGGAAAAGCTTTTCTGTTTGATATGCAGCCATATTAGATTATGGGAATGCATTTATTGGAGTTTGTCAGCTAAAAATAGTTTAAGCATAGGAAATAGTATTGAAAAAAAAGTTGAAATAGGTGTGGAGAAAATATGATAAAATGTTTTTAAGTAAAGAAAGAAAATGGACCTGTTTTGACATTCAGTTGAAGATGTGGCTAAATTGTGACCTTTGTCATAAATTTAAAAAAAATAAGCCAACTTCTTCTTCTAAGACACAACAGGTCCTAGATTCCTTAAAATTTTATTATTTTTACTGATTTTGTCAAATTTTGATGACTGTAGAAGTTGTTTTCATGACAGATTTATTAAATTTTTTTTTTAAATCTAGTCGATGATGACTACTATGTGTGTGTGTGTGTGTGTGTGTAAATTCTGATTCTTCACCAATCCTATGTAGGACAAGTCTAACATATGGTTCATTTATATATATATATAAGGGAAGGATTGCAGGGAGAGGGGCTAACACTAACAATAATGCATTTGTTTTTTGGAATTAGGGGCCCAAAATTAGATCTTTCTATACTTTTTTTAAGTAGGAGAGTACCCGATAACACTTTTACTTTTCTTCTTAAATAATATCCATAATAAGTGATTTTCTATGATATAATATAAAGCATTAATTTTTATAGAAACATCAATTTTTACAATAATTAGCTTCTTAATAGGTTAATTTTTTGTAACATTAAAGGGCGAACAAATTATTAACTTCCTATTTCTGTCTTCCACTAAGGCTTATGGAAATGCAACGAAAAAATGCCACAACTCATCACTGATCCTAAATATAGGGTGTCCCAAAATTAACACAAGATTTGAACAAATAGAAAACACAGTTTTTAGTCTTTTTATTGTTATTTTTTTAATGAATCATTAAGTACATAGGATAGGATTATTTATGGAATAACACACCGAGCAACACACAGCCCGTTAAACAATTCAATTTCTGCAAGAGGAATTTCCAGGTTGTGTGCTCTCTCATTTCAGTGATCAGAATTGGCTCCCTGGATTGTGTAATTTTACATTCCATTTAGATTTATTTTTATGAGGTTATTTGAAATCAATGATCTATGTCAACAAGCCCACAACCACCCGTGCATTAAAGGAGGAGATTCAATGCAGCATTGAAATTTTCAGTAACTAAAACCAGGTATAGGTAAGGAATAATCAAGAAGTTAGGGACCACGATTATTGTATCCAATTTAAAAATAATATGAATTGGTCAAAATTTAAAAAAATATACATTGACACAAGAACTCAGATTTTACCTTCAAGACCTGTACAACTTAGTTTTATATTTATCAATTTTTAATAATAGTTTTATATTATCAATTTTTAATAATATAAATCTTAATTTATTTAATGCAATACTCATTATTATTATTATATATATTAACTCAGATAGAGACATTGATTCTGAGTGAGGTAAGATGTGAAACAAAAATGGACTTCTTGACTTCAATTTTATCTTAGCCATTAAGAAATATTGGAAACAATCTATTTCCTATCTGAACCTATAAAGGGAACAACCCAATTGGGACGGCACTAACATACTCCTTCTTATCATTAGGAAGTTATTAAACCTCATATATAGGAATTTGTACCCATTATCAATAATTATTGCTGCGAAAATTTATTAGCAATTAATATTGAATAAATGTCAAATATTTTAGTAGAAACATCTGGTAAACGTATTTCTACAACTACTGTCTCAGAACATTTCATAGTATTTTCAATAAAAATTATTTATTATTTATTGCTGAAGATATGAGCAAACTCGAAGACATCCTGATGACAATTGTACTTTCTGATGGTTTTAGGATTTCATAATGAATTAACTTCACCGATGAAAAAAGCTTCTTATTATCTATTCGATAGCAAAATAAAAAAAATTTTGTTCCCTGTATCAAGAGAAAACATCAGAATGATTCCTCGATATTTGACCTCAATAAATGTGACCTTGATCTTAAGTTGTCTGTTAACGCATTTTGTTTTCCACTATTTTCTCGGTATATCAATAAGAGTGAATATTAGCTATTACAATTAGTAATAAACTAATTTACGGAAATCCGCTATGGCCTAGTGTCTTAAAAAAGGCTGTTCTTTTGAAGCAGCAAACAAAATTATAAATATAAGATATCGATTATTTTAATTATCAACCATTAAAATATTTTTCTTTCTATAATACATACGATGAACCAATATTTATCGCAATTATAGTTTGTATTGTTATAGCGGGAAAAAATCATGTATTTAAAAATATCCATTTTTAAGTGAACTGATTTTTCGATAGATTTCATTTTAACCAATTTTCTTGGCCATGCTACTAATTTTTTCCTTTTCTAATCCCTCATTTAAGGTTGATTATCTTTGGCTGACTAGTTAATTTAAGCCATTAATGATGTGTATGGGAGAAAAAAAAATCACAGAAACTAGTAACAGCCTATCACTTGTTCCATTGCATCTTGGGAAATGTCCTTCGCCCTCCACATTGTGAATTCCATTTCTTTTAAAGTTCGTTACTTTGTTTTCTAAGTTTTTTTAAAATATTATTTCGGAAACAACGGTGAGTTGTTGAAAATACATGATTTTCCTCATTTAATCATATTCAATCAAATTTTAATTTATTAAAATAACTTTAATTGTAATTCTATAGATACAATTAGGGTAATGAAAGTGTAATAAATTTACTTCATATGTTTTGTGTCTCTGTCAGCTTCAAGAGCTGAAAACTTTTTTTTGATTTCTTAGTGAACTTTTAATAAGAGGATTCAATGTGTTTCTTATAACTTTTATTTTCTATTAGAAATGTTTTGATTTATTTGATTATTATTCTTGAGGATCATGAAGTTGAGACTCGTATGGAATCCCATGTTTCTCTACTGTAAATGCAATAAAAATTACCTAAGGCAATTCATTGTAAGTAAAATAAAATTTTAAATAACTCATTGACTCATCTGAAGCGTAATTGGAGTGGTCGTTGCTAACCCAATAAACGTGCTGTGTTTTATACATAAAACTTTCCTTTTCAATAATAGATTTAGTATATTATAAAGCATGACATAAATAGACCGAGGAGTTGCTCTGTTATTGGTTACCATTTTAAGTAATGTCAGGCTGCGTTGCTCCAAACTTATCAAACTCTCATCTGAAATCGCAGGATGCTATTATATATAGTAAGAATAATTTCAATCTTCAAGTCAAAAATTCAGCATCTATATTCATTCCTATCCTTATTAGGCCATTTATTCACTTTCTACATGCTTATGAACCAAAAACTACTAAAACAAATGTAACAGATTATTCTCATCAAGTACATCCTCAAAATAATCCTTAAGCAAAGTCTATGAAAGAATTTTGTTGACTAACTTCAAGCAGGGGTGCTAGCTAAAAGTCTCAAGCAGAAAAAAAATTTCAAATGTATTGCCTATTTAAGAATTCGAAATTCCATGAATGCTTCATCAAAGGTTTGTTTAATTTTTAGCTAGTAAATCATTTTAAAAAGTGGTGGGCTATTCTTAATATTATAAAATAAGTAGTTCCACTTGAGTCGCAACATTTTTGCGATTTGGTAATTGATTAACAAGTAAATTGTTTACTTTCAGTATTTAATCCAATATACATGCAAATTAGAACAATTAAATTACCAAAAGCTCTAGTTAAAATTTAAATTTGAGAATACAAAAGACCAATAACAGAGTAACTCCTCAGTCTTTTTATGCCATGTTTTATAATATAAGGAATTTATTATTGAAAAGGAAAGTTTATGTATAAAATACAGTATATTTATTGGGTTACGCTTAAGATGAGTCAATGAGTAATTTAAAATGTTATTTACTTACCATAAATTGGCTTAGATAATTTTTATTAAATTTACAGTTGAGGAACATGGGGTCCCATTCGAGTCCCAACTTCCTTATTCTCTAGAGTAATAATCAAACAAAAAGGCACAAAAAATTTTATCAGCTTTTGAAGAAGACCACCAATCAATTCAGATGCATTAAAACACACATCCATGCACAATTCTCTTAAAAAAATAATTACCCATGTATTTCCAATGACATTTTCTATAATGTCAACATGGTCTCTTATCCTGAGAAACCTTTACATTATATTCAAGATTTAAAGCAAAGTGAGGTTCTTTAAAGGTAAAACAAGTTGCATCGATCTCATTATTTAACTTTGTGCACATCTTTTTTGCTTCTGGTCCAGTTTTATTCATCTGAAATCTTTATATTAGTTCATAATTTCTTTTGTCTTAGACATTTAATACACTCATACAAGGTTGAAATAATACCTCATCTAATACACTTCAGTATCACTTTCTGGTTTCCTCTAAAGCTACTAGTTTGAAAGACCTTGTCTAATTTAGAAAACCTAGAATCATTCCCTTTTCAAGCCATAGTGTGCAATTAAATCAGATAAAAAGTAAGAGCCCAAAATATAAGAAAATAAGTTGAAACCGCTTGAACACTACTGCTGATAATGGTTGTTGGCATGCTACCTTCCCATTCACTACTACTCATAGCTTCATTCCTGATCTTATTGGGTTTTTTTTATTAATGTAAAATAGAGTTACAACAGAATTTAGTTTCCAAATTACCAAAATTAAAAGATGTATTGTTCAAGTTCTAGATAAATTCAAATAATTTACATTTTTATCATAAAATAAAATAATGGCTTGCTTCTTTCAGGCCTATTTATCAAAAACTTGTTCAGGCTTTAGATTCTTATATTAGTTTTCTTTTAATCAAAATTGTCCTAGCCGTTCTAATCATTCAAAAATCTCTTTCAATTTTCCCATTCTGTCTGGGACTATAAATTTCTGTTTGATTCAATTAAAATTTCAATGGTAAATTTGAAATAGAGTTTTGGCTTAATATTAATTATTTCAATTTTCAGTTATTCCAATTTAATATGTCATCCAGTTCACTATTTAGTCAATCAACACAATAAGCAAGACAATATTTGCTACAATTTATTATTGAAAAATTATATTAATATGGTGTAATAAAAATTACTAATTCTTAAGCTTTCCATTTACTCTATAGCTCTGCATTTTTTCATAAACAATTTTAGTAGAAGTGACCATAAGAATTTGTTCTCACCAAGAATTTCTGAAAAATGGATTTAAATTAAATTAAAATTTTTTTTTTCGATTTTGGTAAAATAAGTTATTTTCAGTTTTTACCAATTGACGAATTACATCTCTTAGAAACAGTCTATGAAATAAAATTGCCAGAGTAATTAAATTCTGTTTAACAGAGCTTGCCATCACTTTTATAAGTGATTGGTTATCCAAGTGCCCAACATTGTGTATGTCAAAAGTTTTGTAACTCTCTCCTGATGCTTATCAACAGTCAAAAAGTGAATACTTTTTTTTGTGTTGTTAGCAAGACATCCTTAAGTGGTTCAGGTTTATGATTTTATTCATTAATATTTTATTTGAAATTGTTTGACTTAACATTTTGATTTTGCCCAGCAAGTCCTCCAATTTAGAAATAAAACTGAGCATGTTTCGATTTTCATAGTTAAATGAAAAATAGTGTTGAAGAACATGAATGGCTGAGACTAATTTTTTTTCCCCCAAAACATTCAGCAATTAATTAAATTAAAAAGCTTTGAGTTTCCCACACCTATAACACTTTTACATCGGCAATTCTTTGCCTGTTGTGCCAGACCCTCCGCCACTTCATTCTAACTTGTGGAAGCCTGTGGAGGATGTGTTTTGTTCGCTCTCTGCAGTTTCTTTAGAAGTGATTAGGAGTGTTCAATTGTTATCAAACTGGTCACAGTTGAAGATGTAGCCAGCCTGGAGACTGTGACGAAGTTTTGAGGAATTTCATTGGGGAACAAACGCTCAACAAGTGAGTGAAGTAATCATTTTCTTTAGTACGAAGAAGTATAGAAGCAGACATGCTTGGTCAAGCATGCCTCTCTCTATCTCCCAGCCAGCCGGCTGATATCGGCTGGCTTAGACTATAGCAGCAGAATTAATTATCTCTGCTGAGTCCCCGGCTTAGAGATAAGGAGCAGTAAATATTAATATTTACTTTTTCTACTTTATGTTTTATAATATTTACATAATGGGCGATGCATATCACCATAGAAAAATAAATATGAAAGGAAAGTGCCCTTTTTAGCGGGAGGCTCACAAATGTTGCCCCCTAATAAAAAATAAAACAAGACAGAGTCATGAAGACACCTTCATCTTCCAGCTTAAACTGAAATTGTTTCCATTTCCTCTTAGTATTGTACTAAGAGCCATGCTAAATACACACACCTCCACCACAAGTAGAACTGCGTTGCCCGTTAATAACCCACATCTACCTACAGTCTCGCCCTTTGATACAAGTTCTTACAGTTACACTTGGAAGACTACTCCCAACACAGCCCAGTTAATTCCATGGTTCCTTCCTAATCCTTGTCTATCCTTTTATGAAACACTAACGGTGTCCTGATGCATTCAAACAAATTTACTACGGTACTACAAAACATGAACGTGCACATTGCCTTAATTACAGAAACACAATTAACAAAACAAAAAACTCTCATATTGCAGGATATAATACCTACAGAACAGACCACCCAGATGGTACAGCTCATGGAGGAAAATTAGTATTAATCCTTAACATTCTTTCCCACCATGTCATTTCCATTGATCCTGAAGATATGATAGAAGCAACAGTGCCAATTTCCATGATGGCCTTATCTATCAAACTTTCTTCCGCATACTGCCCCCCTAATAAGACCATAATAGCAAGAGATTTCACTAAATTTTGAAATCTCATCTCTTCCTTCATATGGGTGGGCGAATTTAATGCAAAGTACTTGAAATGAGGTTCTAGAAGGACCAACTCCCGTGGTCGTTCACTTTACTTCTCAATCTGTTTCAGCAACCTCACTACCCTGTCCCCTGACTCTCCTACCTACTGGCCAACTGATAAATGTCGCTCCCCTGATCTAACCCTTACACCCATTCCCTTCGAAACCCTAATAAATTGGGAGGATTTTCAATTACTCCTAGAATCCAACATTGACCTCACTACCTTCCTCAAAACTCCCGAAGAACTAGACAATGCCTTGCACTCCTTCATGTCTGCTAACAGCAGTCAGTTTGGGAAGCCCTCCCACCAAAATTTCTAAGGCATCAAACCCACTCCCTAAATCTCCTATCCAAAAAATTTCGAGCCGGATCCTTATGGCAGAAATGCTGGCATCCTATTCTTTAATAAACTCTCCCACCTACACAAAAAGGAACTATTTCTCCATAGAAATAAAACCTTTAATTCCTATCTTTTCTCACTCACAATATCTAATAAATTCCTCTGAACTGCCCCCAGAAAAATTCTTAACCACCATATTCTTTCTACACCTCTTCGTCGGGGTGATGCTTCATGGGCATCATCAGACAAAGAAGAATATGAACTTCTTGCAATTCATCTCCAAAACACCTTTATGCCTCATTCAGAATACGATAACCTATCTTCTGAGTCAGACATTGACGAATTCCTTAAATGCCCTCTTCCTCTATCTTGCAACCCAATTCCATCGATCCTTCTGAAGTAAAGTTTCTCCTTTCTACTCAAAAAGAAGGCTCCCGATTATCACCTCATAATTTCCATAATCCTATGACACCTTCCTCAAATATCTTTCATCTTCCTGATATATATATATATATATATATATATATATATATATGTATATATAACTGCATATTCCGTCTTGTATACTTCCCATTACATTAGAAATTTCCACAATAATCCTCTTTCCCAAACACAAACCACCTGAAGACCCCTCCTCTTATCATCCCATCCTATAAGCTTTCTCCACATCCTTATGTCTTATTTAATTACAGACTGTAACAACCAAATAAATATGTAAATAATAATAAATTAGCCAGTTAGCTAATAGTATCCCAACTAGCTCAATGGGCTATACCAATGGTTTAGGGCACAATTAAATCATCTTGTACTAAATATTTCAATATTTTCTTAAAGTGTCCATGTTTTATGCCAAAAAAAAAAAGTTATCAGTGTGTATATTAAAGTTATTGGTTTTAGTTAAAGATAGTCATGGCTAAAAGGGAGAAAACCAGCAGGGAGATGCCAGAGTTGGCTCAGAATGAAGAAAGGGATTCTCAACCAGCCTATACTCCTCAACCAGCCGTAGTACAGAATGTGAGTAAGTTTAAATTTTATTAAAATTCTGAAGAACTAAAATAATAATACAAAATATTTTATTACAAATTCTATTTAGGTATGAGTTTGTTTATTAATCTAACTCAATTATTTTCAGTTAGAATAGTTGTGGATTATTCTTTTATCCACAAACTTCATACTATTATTAAAATGGAAGGAAATTCTACAATCTTATAATTTTCTCTAAAATTAGTAGATAATATAATGTAAAATTTCTAATAATTTGCTTGAGGATAACACAATGTAAGTGATTTAGTGAAATGTATATTAGCCTAAAGCTAAACCTTTATTTAAACATCAGAGGGAACATATCAAAATAGCTAGGCTATTTGATAAAGAACCTTATTAAATTTTAGGGTTAATGTTGACTACAGCCAATATTTTATTTAAAGCCAATATTTTATTGAAAAAAAGAAAGTTTATGAAAGAAGAAGAAAGTAGAGATCTGGACCATTAGGACAAGTAGAACATTAGATCATGGTATTTGCTATGTGTCCTAGCAATATTTACCCCCCCCCCCCTCCTCACAATCTTCCCTTTTTATCCTTGGTTAGATCCTTCGTCATCTAACAATGAATATTGTCTGTCATTTAAGGACACAGGATATTTCAATATCTACCTATAAATGAGTCAATCACAGCCAAGCAAAAATTGTACAAGCTCAGATGTGGGAATGCTCCTTTGTTATTGTTTTACAAAAATTAGAATGTACTAGTAATGTTTGAAAAATGGGCAGTCTTAACTTCTTGTACCACCTGAGGTTTTTATGGCTTGTAGGATAGTATGCTAACATCTGACTTTGTCTATCTATGCCCTTCATATTCTTATTATATTCTAATATCAGCCTAGGTTTTAGAACTCTCAAACCTCTTTTGTTTGTTGTTTTAACTAATTACTCAGAAAATTCTGATGAAATTACTACTACATACCTTTCGTCATCCCTCATCACATTCCTTTTCCATTTCCTCATGCATATGCTATCACATATGTACATTGAGATAACTTCTCCTTTTGATAGTTTCTTTTGCACCACCCCAACCAGGTTTTCTTGTCGGTTCCATTGAAGGGTACTTGAGCAGTATATATTTGTCTTCAAAAATGCTTCAGCTAATGCTACACTATTAGAATAGAAACTGTCCATATTGAAACTGTGTCCTTTCCTTTCTTTGCCAGCGAGTAACTTACCCACAAACTTGTCCATATGCTTCCTGCCTCTAAGAGATTTTAGTATATAATTCCTTTATGACAATATATCATCAAAAATATCAACAGTCATTTATTTCCAACAAGCGAAACAGAAATGAACCTCTTTTCATTTATCCAGAATGTGGGCAGTACATGAATTTATTTCATCTAATATTTGTTTCATGAATTCACAAGTAAATGTAAGTGTAAAAAATCCTATGGTTTAAGGTGGCAGGTAATATTTTCAGAGCTCTTATTACCTGTATAAATAATTAATTTACCTTTGATGCTAGCTACCTGAGAAGGGTTATTTGTATCAGTGAAACTTCTGGAGTTGGTAAAGGAGATAAAATATGTTCACTACCTTCTTCCTTCTTCCTATTTCATCAGTAGAGAAATTGTGCTCCATTTTGTCCTCAGACAAACAATAATGAGAATTCCGTAGGACCCTGTCATGTTTCTTTGAAACTAATAACTTAACTGAGGCTTTCTTGAAGAAGTCAAATGGACTTTAACAAACTTAGAGAATGTTCTAAAGGGATTATTAAGTAATGGTATGTATTAAATAAGAATAAAACATTTACAGTCATATAAAATTTTGAATTTGATAGAACTGTTATTTGTTTGTTTTTACACCCCTTTAGCTTTAAAAGATCTATTAAAAGAAAGAGAAAATAAAAACCATGAAGAGAAAATTAGCTTCTTATTCGGGTTCTCTAGAATAAAAATTTTCTCTTTAACCATTAGCTGTTAACACCAACAGCCTTAGCAGTAGTTTTTATACATTATCAACTCCTGTCATTGTGAATTTAAAAAAAAATTATACATGTGCCCAAATTTAAAATGTATATACTTATATATTCAACCACAATAAAATGAGATAAATAGAGGGCCAGACAAGAATGAATAATTTTGGGAAAGCTACAGTATAAATGAAAAATACATTTCAGAAATATAAATTAAATTCTTAAAATCTCTTTGCTGCCGAAAGAAGTAGGGATTTGATAAGGGAAAGTTTGAAAAAGCGAAAGAAAGGAAGTTCTCTCATTTAACTTGTGTAGATTGCAAACAGCAAAGTTCCAAAAATAAAGACTGAAGAGAATTGATGGGTACAAAACTTTAAATAAAACCTAAAATTATTCTCAACTGAATCACGTGAACTTAGCTACTTATTGGTAAGATAATTAAGTCAGAAGCTTGAAAGAATGGGAATGGTCAATCCCTTAAATATTTTTTCCATTCCTATCTGCTTGATGCAAAAAATCATAGTAATTATTTATATATGTGAATGTGTATTTTTCAATGTTCAACGAGCCACAATTTCAGTTTTCTTCCTGATATATTGTATATTGCTATTTAATGTAAAAAGATAGGATTAGTTCAGTGATTAGTGAAATCAGGTTAATAGGCATGGCATGTGGGTTTACTCAAGATATTCTCTTATTAAAAACTTTTTTTGATGAAGTAGTCTTAATGTTTAATTTCGTGTAATGAAACTCTGGTATGTTTATTTAAGAAAGAAAGATTCAAGAAGTTACTTAGCAAAATTATACAATTTGTATTTGGAGTGTATCTACACCAAATTTTAATTTAGTATTCTAAAAGCCACATTTTATTGGTTTAGTAGATTTCAAGTTAGGAAATTGTGCTATTTACATAGGCCAATACATGACTTTTGAGAAACTTCAACAGATTATCTCTGATCCTGCTGCTAAAAATATGTTCTGTTCAATATATATATTTATATATATATATATATATATATATATATATATATATAAATATATATATATAATTCTGCGGCCAGGCTAATGCAAATTTTAGTCATTTTTGTCATCTTGCTCATTCATTTGTCTGGTTTTTAAACTAAATCCCCTCAATTGCTATTATTTTTATTTATCCTAAATGAAACATAATAATACCGTTAACATAACTTAGTACCCTNTGTTCCTACTCCTCTCTCTCTTGAGAAATTATTGTGATTTAAATGATAATTAGTGGAAAACATTAGAAAAATGTTATGATTGTTATTGGATGAATAATAATTGGGATATAACTGATTAAATGAAAAAAAAAAAAGTTGAAATTTTGATTTTGAATATTATAAAGGTTTAGGTTTCTTTTGTAATTTCTATATTAATACTATTATCATTCATTGGTGGTGGAAATAACCTTTTAGATTATTTACTATTTTTAAGTTGAAAAATAATTGTTTATTGAGTTACATTTGAATAATCAACAATGTGCATAGATAATTATTAATTACTTAAGTTCAGCATGTCCATAGGGATGACTAATATTTTCTTAGTTTTATGATTCTAATTTTTTTTTTTTTTCCTAGATTAACATTTTTGATTTTTCTGAAAACGGTGTCAACTCTGGAAGTGAAAATAGTTCATCACATCTATCTCCCGAATCTACTTCTGATGTGAGTTAATTTTATACTTACAAATCATGATCTTTCTCTTTTTCTTTATTATGTTTTCCGTAATGTTAGATTAAACTTATTATTACTGGTTCTGGGATAAATAATAAGAACTCATAAGTTTAATAATTTTTAAACATAATAAATGAACTAATAAGTGCACAAGTTTTCTGATTAACTAAAACAAAATAACCAGTGCAATTAATTACAGTTAAAATTATAAATATCAATGTCTAATAAAAAAAAGCTTTTATTACTAATCAGAAACTCACTTATACTAATCACTGAACTTACTCAGTCATTGACTAGTTATGACTGATTCATTAGCTCCAGCAGTCCCCCCCCCCCTTTTTTTTATAGAAAGTAGGTCAGGCATAGACCATCCTCATAAATATCAGGCCTTGGTCCTTTTAAAGCCATGAGAAAGAATGACTGGTGCTTCTCATGGTTCAAAAAATATCCATTATTTCCAAAAACCCTGCAATTCCTCTTGCTTGCTATTCCACATTCCTTAATATCATCAATTATTTTTATTTTTATTTTTTTTTATAATTACGACCAATAATTATTAAACTATTTTAAAGTGATAGAACTTCATATAAATATTATACTTTTTTCTTTGGTGATTAAATTTTTGTACCAAGAATCTATTCCATTTCAAAAAGTCATTGAAAGCCATTGAAAACAGTACACATCACTTACTTCAGTACTCTTTTCCAGGAGACTGAAAATCCAATAGAGTCCAACATAATACAGCTGGAACTGGGAGAATACAGAGTAAGTTTCATTAAGTTTAAAATCTATTATATTCAATTTTTAAAACTAATTAGTATTTATAGTACTCAAAATAATATCAGTATTTCATTTAGGTATTTATCTAATGAGGATCTTGTCATTAAATGTATTTGTTTCTCTTAATAAAATATAATCAAGGGAGTTAATGTTAATTATTTGGTTACAGATTTTTATACGAGTGGGTTATGAAAATGTGGAGCATCATGATAACTTATCTGAAGGTTTTTCAAGAATAGTATCACAGGATACCAACTCTGCAATTAGAAGTAATATTTCGGATCATCCATATTCAGTTAATAGAGTGAACACTGATCCTTCAACTACCTCCTACTCTTTGGGTCAAGAAATTCCATATTTTTCCAGAACTTTACCACCTCGTGTTAACCAGTCTACCTCTAATTCATTTGGTTCTGGGTTTCTGGGAATTGATCATGTTTTCATCCCAGAGGTACCAACCACTCCATTTTACTGGTTAAATTTAAGTTCATTTTATGATAGAATATTCATTGGATATAATCCTTCAGAATTGATTTATCCCCATATTGTGTTACAGCCAGATCAGCCTGGTGGTGAATGGGCTGGTCGACGCAATTTTGTCCACATAGTACCATGTTTATGTTCATTACCAGTGCCATTATGCTCTACAAGTAATCATATGTGGATACCTTCTGGAACTACCGCCAGACCAAACTATCCAACTTCAGGTCTTCCTTTGAACACAACTAGCAGAGATTACACATTCGAATTTCAGCAGTTCATGATGGCTCCACAACATGAACCTTCGACACAGTTTTTGAACCCTCAGTCCACTAATTCTCCCTTGGAGGGTGGAGGAGCCTCTTGGCAGCCTCAAGGAAATCGTAATTTTTATTCACAGTTTGGCCAAGGAAATTCAGTGAATACAGTTTCTCCTAGTTTTGGACCAATGTATCCAAGCCCTCAGAACAACAGGCCTTGTAATAGAAATTCTTTCTCTCGACAAGAGGAGATTAACGAATCTGTAAACCAAGTCTGGCAAAGCCAACATCATTTAGCCCCCAGCCTTGTTTCCCACGAATCTGTAAACCAAGTCTGGCCAAGCCAACATCATTTAGCCCCCAGCCTTGTTTCCCACGAATCTGTAAACCAAGTCTGGCCAAGCCAACATCATTTAGTGTTTCCCACGAATCTGTAAACCAAGTCTGGCCAAGCCAACATCATTTAGCCCCCAGCCTTGTTTCTCTCGGAAGGTCAGAGTGTCCATCTTCCCAGCATCCATCTAGCTCCTGTCTTCGTACATCATTTTCATTGCGACAGGATTCTGTAGGCACACAACAAGCAGCGAGGACTGTCAATTCGGCCCAAGACCCACGCCTCAGGCATTTGACTCATCCCTGGACTTTAGAGCCATGGGAACCTGCTCTTATCACCTATAACCCATTGTTCACACCTTCCAGATCTAGGAGGCAGGAGAGAGAAGTCACCCCTCGCCCCACAAATCCAAGTAATTCACCTAAAAATTAAAATGATTGGTTATTGATTATTTTACTAAATTTCTTATAGATGTTAGTATTTTTAATTTTTTTCATTATGTGTGAAGGCCATTCATACACAATAAGTGAGGATAGAAACCGCATTTGATTCATGAACTGATGATAACTCTGAAATATATTATACAACATCTTACATTGGACTGTCTTATCTTTGACATTAACATTGTTTTATTTCATGAATAAATGCAGCAGTAGCTCTCTTAATACAAATAAATAAACCATAGCTAAAACATTGTGTGATTATGTTGTCAGCCCATCAATTGAGATTAAGAAAGCTATTTTTATTATGGATTGACTTTATATTTTAATGTAAAAAGTGAAAATGATTATTGGTAGAAACAATCAAATAGAAATTTTCTAACAAATACATTACCTAATGTATGCTGCTGTTTTCCTTTCTTTCAAATTTGTTCTTTTGAAAATGACTTGAACAGTCATTTGAGTAAAATCATAGAAAATAAAGTTATTTTTATTCTTCTAAATGTTATGAAACTTTAAGCAATTTTTTGCTAAAACTCTACCAAGAAGGTAAACCATTTCTTAATTGTCTTTCTTATATAAGTAAATGCTATTTTTTGCTTTCAAGAGTATTTTAACATTGATTTTTTTAGATTTATCATATCTATAAATTTTAATTTATTTTCTCTTGTTTCTATAACTGTTTTTCTCTCAATGAACACATTTTTTAATTTTTTCACACTTCACATTTCTAGCAGAAAATTTAAGTCAATTTTTAAAAAGTTTTATGATTAATTTTTAATAAATATGACATAAATTTTTCTTTCTTCATCTAATATATAGAACTATTTTAATTTACAGTGAGAGTGTGCATGTTTGGCAACTTATGCTTGTGGTAGTCAAGTTTTGTGTAGAATAATTGATCTGATTTCATTTGCTTGCATATGACTGGTATTTGTAAAAAATTTAATGTTCTTTTAAATTTATGTTTACATATAAATTTAAATTCCTATTCAAAATAACAGTTAGACTGCATTGAACTTGTATTGAATAATCACATCAATAAAATACACTTAAGTTAGTATCCTAAAATTCTGGAAAAAGAAAATACAATATTATATCTAGAAGAAGAATTGTTCTTTAAAATTGATCAAAAGCTATTTCAGGCTTACATTCATTTGAATTTTATTTTAAATTTTTTTTCATCTTTGTCTGGAAAATATAATGGTTATTATATTCCATAAGTTATGTTTATCATATAGCATATGTATTTTAAATTTGTGGTTTATACTAATCTATTAAAAGTTAAGTTGATTGTTCTTTGTTATTGTTTTTTTTTTTTGGTTTTTTTCATTTTCTGTTAATTATTTTGTGAAATGTGCTATTAAAACTCCTTTTGAAATTGTATTGTATTTCTAGTAGATTTTTTTTGTTGTATTGTATTTCTCTTAATATTACACATTTACTTTTTTTTTTTTTTGCTTTCTTATTTACCTGTGTTCATTAGTTGACAAAACTGCTTGACAAATTAGTATCTGTTTAGTTATCAGAAAGCTCTATTACATTTAGTTTCCCGTGAGATAAATATTTAATTGATTGAATATTTTCTGACAGAAGCTTTTTCATATCATAAGGTTTTTGAGAATTTATGAAGAAATTATAATTCGTTTTAATTGTCCAAATTAGTTATTTACTTTCATAGTAGACTTCAGAGAATCGATTTCATCAGCTTAATTTGTATTTCATATTTATGTGAGTACTTTCAACCAATAACCCTCATTTTTATTTGTGGTTAACTGACTAATAACTGCATATGTAAGCAAAAAGTATGTCATGCAGGAGCTCTAAACCAAAGGTTTCCTATGTTTCATTAATGTTGGATATAAATAAGAGTAATTTAACGATGGAGATAATGAGTCCAAAAGGTATGACTACTTAAGTTGCTCTTAACTGGTCCAGACCAGACTACTACCTATATGGAAGAAATATTCATCCAAAATTTCTTCCTCATGAGTTATTTTTTCATTAAAAATAGAACATAAGCATTAAAAAATTATATTCTGTAAATTTTTTGTAACTCAAATAACAACAAAGGTTTTATTATTATAAATTTTGGTCTCCATCTAAACTTCCCCTTCTCCCTCTTCTGATTTTCAACTATAAATGAATTATTTTAAGGATTTGCAATGAAAAGCTTGAATAGTTATTTTTTGAATAAGAAAGGCCCTGTCTAACATTTAAAATTACATTATTAAATATTTTCTTAATTTGCATTTTAGATTATATATCTTCACCCAGCCATCTCTATCCAGTGCAGCTGTCTTCCAGTTCCATACTTTAGCTGGTTCTAGCACCATAGGTCACTCTGTCTTGCCAATGCAGCTTTGCTCTTCCAACTCACTTTGCTCCGTACATCTCCTCCAACAAGACACTCAGGAGAGTATTACATCCCAGGTATTAAGATGAAAGTATGGTCTGATACCACATATCTTAAAATTTCAGATATTTATTACTTCACAACCTCATATTTTTACCCACTAGAAACCTCCAGCTGTGCTTTGGTCATAGTCTATGATTCTACTCCGTGGGTAATAACTTGGCTGATAAAAATCTTATATAAAAGATGCTTGGTTGTGGGGGAGAGCAGCCAACTATTCATGTAGAGCCGGTCCAAAAGAAGACTGGCTGGACTTGGTAATTAAATGCAAATCTTTCTGGACATGTTATTCTGCTAAGAGGATATTAAGTGCTTCAGGTCTATAGAGATTTAAAACATTACATTGTTCTAATTAAAAAGTAATTGTAGGATAAAAATTTTGCTTGTGTTTAAATAGTACTGTCGTATGATGAAGATCACTCCTCTTCTGATCCGATAAGGCCTCTAATTGGATGGCACTGTAATGAACCCTCAACTCACTTATCGCCAATAGATTAAAAAAAAAAAAAAAAAAAAAGCTGATCTGGCTTCCCTATGTTTTTCAGTAGGTAGATGAAGATTTGTGACACCCTTACCCTCTATCTTGGCCGTAGTCAGAACCCCATCTCAGTTTACAGCCCATATCCTACACAGGAATTGGTTAATACTATTTAAGGATAAATAAGGTGCTCAGCTTGACAGGGCCCACCATAGGTAGATGATAGTGGAGTTGGAGAGAAGAGGCTAAATGGCCACTTGTGGACATTTTTACATATCATTCCTCCTTGGACCCCTCTTTATACTCTTGTACATTTAATTATATTACTTTTTAAATATTTTTATTTGTGGTTTTTTTTATCCCACGTAAATTATAAATAATTCATGAGAGGGAACAGAATAAAAAAAATCTATCCGTCCTCGCCAGGAATCGAACCTGCGATTTAATATAATATAATTTAATATAGTAAATGACGAGAGCCGACAAAATGCATGACAATGTCAGCTACTTCGAGTTTAAGACGAATTTCTCGTCTTTCTCGTAAGTTAGGCTCTCGCTAATGAAGAGGGAATAGAGTGAGATATCTAGCCTGTCCTTGTGGTGTAAAGGTCAGCACGCCAGGCCCGGATAGCAAGAGATCCAGGTTCGATTCCTGGCGATGACGGATAGATTTTTTTATTCTGTTCCCTCTCATGAATTATTTTTAATTATATTACATAGATTCGGCTCAGTTGAGTTTTCTAATTGATATATTTTTATTTTCATCTGAATGAACAAATACAATTATTTATATTTATTAATTGTTATTACAGATGTACAATTGCAATGGATGTCCAGGGTGTTGTTTGATTACCTTGGGGACTTAGTGTTAATTGTTTTCCTGGACTTCTAGGGGTAAAATAATTTTGCTAGGGAGTAAAAAAATTTGGTCGTGGTATAAATTGATTTTGTTGAGTAGGAGTTATTAAATGTTCTGGGAATGATCTTTTTTGCATAATTTGGTTTAGATTTCTCTGGTGTTGTATGATTGTTGGTAGGGGTTTGTTATTAAAGAATTGATAGTCATTTGTAAACGTTGACAGAGTCAGGTCAAGAGTGTCGGGATTTCTCTTTCTAAGTAGTGAGTTTGGTTCTCACAAACCTTTTAGTAAGATCGGAGGGCGATATTTCTCCAGTATTTCATTAACAGTTCTGCAAAATTGACTTCATGGTTAGGAATGTATGTATGCAAGATGTAGGTTAGTCAATTTTATTATACACTCGTAAAATTGAAAATTTGCATATTTCTAACTGGAGGGTCTCATTCCACATATTTCAACTGGACAGTCTTGTTTGTCACTGTATGAATTTAATAGAACAGCTTCTAATTTTAGTTATGATTGAATTCATAAGATATTCATCTTGGAAATCGTCTGGTTCTACTGTATAATCAAACCTATTAACTAATTTTTCTGAAATAGTTAAGAATCTATGCAGTGTTCCATCGAAATCTGGAATCATGTCAAAAGATTCTTTTCTTAAAATTAAGCTTGCTTGATTTAGTGGCATCTGTCTCTGTACTTGTTGGTAAAGTACTGGTGGTCTAATTAATGCCATTGTTTGTGTTAGTTATTAAAATAAACTTAAAAACTATTACAAACGAACTTTAAGAAAGGCAAGTACTTCAAAACTCAATTTTGCGAAGACTCCAGATGACATGCACAATGTGGCGGGCTATTCCTGAAGATCTTAAGGAAGGCGATGATTTTTTTCTTCAATTATAGATCCCATAGATTCTTAAAAAATAAAAATCCAATCCGACTGCGCCTATTATATATTTTTTCGGCTAGGTTGAGTTTAAAAAAATATATTTTTTATTTTGCAAATACAATTATTTATACTTGTCTAAATTTATTATACCTTAAGAAGTACAATTGCAACGATTGGCAAACTCTAGGAGAAGTGACTAGTACGACTTACACTGGAGAAATATAAGATGTTGGTTGGAACTGGTTCCTGAAAAGAGTGGGGGATTCTGTGAATGCTTGGAGTAATGTTAACAATCTCAGCATAATTTACATAATAGTAAGGAGAATATTAGTATATGTAAGGGTTTTGTAATACATTATATATATATATATATATATATATATATATATATATATATATATATATATATATATATATATATATATATATANATATATATATATATATATAAACACCCGTAATTATATGTGCAGAAGAATAAAGAAGTTACTTAAGTCCAACGCACATTGTATAGTTAGATAATTTTTTTTTTGTGGTATTTAATCCCACGTTAATTTTACTAATTTTTAGTGCAAGAGAAAATAATAAAAAATCTAACTGTCCCAGCCAGGATTCGAACCTGGATCTCCTGATATCCGGGCTGGTGCATTTACCAATTATGCTATCGGAACCAGTCTGATAAGTAATTAAATTCCCCGCACTAGTGTCGTGAGTCTAACCTCCGAGGCCGACGAATATATCGTCCTATGCTCGGAGGAGCTGACATTGTCAAGCTGTTTAAATGACTCTCGTTGTTTACTATATTTTAATTTTATAAATTTTTTTTGTGATATTTAATCCCACGTTAATTTTACTAATTTTTAGTGCAAGAGAACAGAATAAAATATCTAACTGTCCCAGCCAGGACTCGAACCTAGATTTCCTGCTCAATGCACCGGGCCGGATAGCAGGAGATCCAGGTAGCTCCTCCGAGCATAAGACGACATATTCGTCGGCCTCGACAATAGTGCGGGGAATTTATTAACTTATCAAAATGGTCCCGGAGGCATAATTGGTAAATGCACCCTCCCGGATAGCAGGAAATCCAGGTTTGAGTCCTGGCTGGGACAGTTAGATTTTTTATTCTGTTCTCCTGCACTAAAAATTAGATTGTATAGTTAGAATTAGTCGACCCTGGTCAGATATGAGTAAAGAACTCTTCTATGATAAAGGATGGATAATTTCTCCAGAAATTGTGGTATTGACTGCGTTCTATTATTTTTGCTTATTCACTTGTAAGTTTATATTTTAATTCTTTGAGGTCTTCGTTTCATTTATAAATGTGTGAGTGTAATATTGAATGGGCCAAATATTTCCTTCAGTTGTACTCAACAGATTTATGCATGGTTGGGGCGAAATTTATGAAGTCTTGTCGTGGTACGCGAAAAGTAAAAGAGAAAAAAAAAACTACTCGTGAAACATTTCCTTGCGTCGAAAATGCCGTTGTGTCCGGCGAGAGGGGCGACTGCCCCCCCGACTCATGATCTCCCGTTACGATCAAGGAAATGCAAGTAACTATGGATTTTCCCCGGACTGAATGGAGGCGGCGTACTCTCCTGCGGTCAATAGTCCTAGCCCACTGCTCCCGCGCTCGCTCCATCTCTAGCAGTCGTTCAGGAACTAGTACTTTCCTCTTCAAAATTTGCCTTGCCTTCTTAATATGAGTAAAATATCAGAAGTAGACAGATGAGGGGGAAAACCGATATGATAGTGTACTATTTCAATCAATTAGCATTGAAATATTTTAGCTGATTTTGTAACGCCTCATAGTAAATTACAATGAATTATTACAAATATATAAATATAAACAAAAAAGGCGTGGCTGGTATGTTGATACTTATACAAAGCAAAGTATATAT
>KZ808543.1:205812-222870 GCA_000696205.2 Oncopeltus fasciatus | reverse complement strand
CTTGTGATAAGATATTATTATGAGTTAATTTCTGATTCCTCATATGGTCACCAGGAGCCTATACATACTTTTTTTTTTGTTCTCGATAGATATGGTCGAAACGTTGAATGTGATAGTTAGATTGGAATACTTACTGTATATGCAAGAGTTAGGTATATATTTGACCAAATCCAATTGGATAGTCTTGAAGACAAATGAGGTGTTGGTAAATGGTGAGAGATTATATATTATCACTCTTTCTAATTATATATGTGCAACAATTTGTAAGGTTATAAGTTATTATTTTATGGAATTTTTTAAAATTAAAAATTACAACAGTTTTTAACAATCTTAGACAAGTGTAATTCATACCGATTTTGTAGATAAATAAATTATCTAAAAATTATATTCTCTGACTTTTTTCACTATCTTTATTCCTTTTCCTGGAAATAAGGTATAATGTAACTACTCCTAAAACATTTTTTATTCATAATCTTACATTTGAGCTTATTCTACTATTGTTATAGTGTTGAAAATAGGCAAGACTACATTGTGTATGACTGGTCAATATTCTATTTTACAGGTTGTTTTTTATGCAACTAATCAGCTAAAAAATAAAATGTTCAAAACTTAATATTGAAACCGGCGTAATAATAAATAACGTGTAATGTCATTTATCCGACAACTGGATATACAACAAAAATTTAATGATTCTTCATATGCTTCTTTTTTAGGGGTGGGGGAGAGGGGAATGTTCAGATTGACTTCAGGTAAAAAAGAAAATTCTAAATAAATCAATTCTCCTTATTTACCGTTATGAATGATCTTAAGGGGATAACCCGTATGGTTTTTTAATAGTTTAGGTAAAAATATATTTGGGTTCGGAATGAATAATAAAGTGATTATTCTCCTTTAAATAATTTAAATAGACTCAGGTACTACATATATTTTTTTAAAGTAAACAGCAAAATAAGTAAATTAAATCTTTTTTTGTCAAATACCCACACAGGCTTACAATCGAGAATTACAGCTGATTTATGAAGAGTTAAAGAGAAACCATAATTTGATGGTGTGTTAAGCAGTGAGCATTTACTAATTTTACATGAAAGCAAGGATAATTAGTGGAATGAAATTTAATTGAAATGAATTATATGTGACATGTTATTACGTTTCAGCCCTCATAATAAGGTAAAACGTTTTTGCTAAAAATATAAGATATGAATGGTCTAAAAACATCAGTCTTAGACATAGATTTTTTTTTTCCGATTAGGAAAACAGTCAGATAAATAGTATATGCTCGGTGAAAGTGTACCAATTTTGATTTGATTTATACCGACATTTCAGATAAAACTATATCCCTAATGGCGGCGAGATGCGTTATAGTGGAACTGTCTTCCAAATATTAGGTTTTAATACGTCCATAAAATCTATAATATTTAATGTCCAGTATTAGGAAGGAGTTAAAAAACAATTTTGATAATTAAATATAACAGACCAGAATGAAGTTAGCGTTGGATGCTTGTGATAAGATATTATTATGAGTTAATTTCTGATTCCTCATATGGTCACCAGGAGCCTATACATAGTATTGGTGGTCTCAATGTAACTATACTCTTAAAACATTTTTTATTCATAATTATACATTAGAGCTTATTCTACTATTGTTATAGTGTTGAAAATAGGCAAGACTACATTGTGAAAGACTCGTCAATATTCTATTTAACAGGTTGTATTTATGCAACTTATCAGCTAAAAAATAAAATGTTCAAAACTTAATATTGATACCGGCGAAAAAATAAAAAAATATGTAATGTCATTTATCCGACAACTGGATATACAACAAATTTAATGATTCTTCATATCATATGCCTCTTTTTTAGGTTGTATTTATGCAACTTATCAGCTAAAAAATAAAATGTTCAAAACTTAATATTGATACCGGCGAAAAACAAAAAAAATATGTAATGTCATTTATCTGACAACTGGATATACAAAATATTTATAGGTTTTTCATATGCTTTTTTTTGAGGGTGGGGAGAGGGGAAGGTTCAGATTGACTTCAGGTAGAANCTATACTCTTAAAACATTTTTTATTCATAATCATACATTAGAGCTTATTCTACTATTGTTATAGTGTTGAAAATAAGCAAGACTACATTGTGAAAGACTGGTCAATATTCTATTTAACTGGTTGTTTTTTATTTGCAACTAATCAGCTAAAAAATTAAATGTTCAAACCTTAATATTGAGACCGGAAAAAAAAAAAAAAAAACATGTAATGTCATTAATCCGACAACTGGATATACAAGACATTTAATGATTTTTTATATGCTTTTTTTTTTGTTGGGGGGGAGAGGGGAATGTTCAGATTGACTTCAGGTAGAAAAGAAAATTCTAAATAAATCAATTCTCCATATTTACCGTTATGAATGATCTTAAGGGGATATCCCGTATGGTTTTTCAATAGTTTGGGTAAAAATATATTTGGGTTCGGAATGAATAATAAAGTGATTATTCTCCTTTAAATAATTTAAATAGACTCAGGTACTAAATATATTTATTTTAATGTTAACATTACCAAAAAAAGTAAATTAAATTTTTTTTGTCAATTACCCATACAGGCTTACAATCGAGAATTTCAGCTGATTTATGAAGAGTTACAGAGAAACCATAATTTGATGGTGTGTTAAGCAGTGACCATTTACAAATTTTATATGAAAACAAGGATAATTAGTGGAATGACATTTAATCGAAATGAATTATATGTGACATGGTATTACGTTTCAGCCCTCATAATGAGGTAAAACGTTTTTGCTAAAAATATAAGATATGAATGGTCAAAAAACATCAGTCTTAGACATAGATTTTTTTTTCCGATTAGGTAAACAGTCAGATAAATAGGATATGCTCGGTGAAAGTGTACCAATTTTGATTTGATTTATACCGACATTTCAGATAAAACTATATCCCTAATGGCGGCGAGATGCGTTATAGTGGAACTGTCTTCCAAATATTAGGTTTTAATACGTCCATAAAATCTATAATATTTAATGTCCAGTATTAGGAAGGAGTTAAAAAACAATTTGATAATTAAATATAACAGACCAGAATGAAGTTAGCGTTGGATGCTTGTGATAAGATATTATTATGAGTTAATTTCTGATTCCTCATATGGTCACCAGGAGCCTATACATACTTTTTTTTTTGTTCTCGATAGATGTGGTCGAAACGTTGAATGTGATAGTTAGATTCGAATACTTACTGTATATGCAAGAGTTAGGTATATATTTGACCAAATCCAATCGGATAGTTTGGAACAAATATGGTATTGGTAATTGGTGTGAGATGATATTTTATCACTCTTTCTAATTATATAGGTGCAACAATTTGTAAGGATATAAGTTATTATTATATACGAATTTAGGTTAAATTAAAAATTACAACAGTTTCTACCGATCTTAGACAAGTAAAATTCATACTGATTTTGTAGATAAATAAATTATCTAAAAATTATATTCTCAGACATTTTTCACTATCTTTATTCATTTTCCTGGAAATGAGGTCTCAATGTAACTATACTCTTAAAACATTTTTTATTCATAATCATACATTAGAGCTTATTCTACTATTGTTATAGTGTTGAAAATAAGCAAGACTACATTGTGAAAGACTGGTCAATATTCTATTTAACAGGTTGTTTTTTTTTTTGCAACTAATCAGCTATAAAATTTAATGTTCAAACCTTAATATTGTGACCGGCAAAAAAAATAAAAAAACATGTAATATCATTATTCCGACAACTGGATATACAAGATATTTAATGATTTTTCATATGCTTTTTTTTTAATGTTGGGGGGGGTGAGGGGAATGTACAGATTGACTTCAGGTAGAAAAAAAAATTCTAAATAAATCAATTCTCCATATTTACCGTTATGAATGATCTTAAGGGGATATCCCGTATGGTTTTTCAATAGTTTGGGTAAAAATATATTTGGGTTCGGAATGAATAATAAAGTGATTATTCTCCTTTAAATAATTTAAATAGACTCAGGTACTAAATATATTTATTTTAATGTTAACATTACCAAAAAAAGTAAATTAAATTTTTTTTGTCAATTACCCATACAGGCTTACAATCGAGAATTTCAGCTGATTTATGAAGAGTTACAGAGAAACCATAATTTGATGGTGTGTTAAGCAGTGACCATTTACAAATTTTATATGAAAACAAGGATAATTAGTGGAATGACATTTAATCGAAATGAATTATATGTGACATGGTATTACGTTTCAGCCCTCATAATGAGGTAAAACGTTTTTGCTAAAAATATAAGATATGAATGGTCAAAAAACATCAGTCTTAGACATAGATTTTTTTTTCCGATTACGTAAACAGTCAGATAAATAGGATATGCTCGGTGAAAGTGTACCAATTTTGATTTGATTTATACCGACATTTCAGATAAAACTATATCCCTAATGGCGGCGAGATGCGTTATAGTGGAACTGTCTTCCAAATATTAGGTTTTAATACGTCCATAAAATCTATAATATTTAATGTCCAGTATTAGGAAGGAGTTAAAAAACAATTTGATAATTAAATATAACAGACCAGAATGAAGTTAGCGTTGGATGCTTGTGATAAGATATTATTATGAGTTAATTTCTGATTCCTCATATGGTCACCAGGAGCCTATACATACTTTTTTTTTTGTTCTCGATAGATGTGGTCGAAACGTTGAATGTGATAGTTAGATTCGAATACTTACTGTATATGCAAGAGTTAGGTATATATTTGACCAAATCCAATCGGATAGTTTGGAACAAATATGGTATTGGTAATTGGTGTGAGATGATATTTTATCACTCTTTCTAATTATATAGGTGCAACAATTTGTAAGGATATAAGTTATTATTATATACGAATTTAGGTTAAATTAAAAATTACAACAGTTTCTACCGATCTTAGACAAGTAAAATTCATACTGATTTTGTAGATAAATAAATTATCTAAAAATTATATTCTCAGACTTTTTTCACTATCTTTATTCCTTTTCCTGGAAATAAGGTCTCAATGTAACTATACTCTTAAAACATTTTTTATTAATAATCATACATTAGAGCTAATTCTACTATTGTTATAGTGTTGAAAATAAGCAAGACTACATTGTGAAAGACTGGTCAATATTCTATTTAACAGGTTGTTTTTTTTTTTGCAACTAATCAGCTATAAAATTTAATGTTCAAACCTTAATATTGTGACCGGCAAAAAAAATAAAAAAACATGTAATATCATTATTCCGACAACTGGATATACAAGATATTTAATGATTTTTCATATGCTTTTTTTTTAATGTTGGGGGGGGTGAGGGGAATGTACAGATTGACTTCAGGTAGAAAAGAAAATTCTAAATAAATCAATTCTCCATATTTACCGTTATGAATGATCTTAAGGGGATATCCCGTATGGTTTTTTAATAGTTTAGGTAAAAATATATTTGGGTTCGGAATGAATAATAAAGTGATTATTCTCCTTTAAATAATTTAAATAGACTCAGGTACTAAATATATTTTATTTAAAGTAAACATTACCAAAAAAAGTAAATTAAATCTTTTTTTGTCAATTACCCATACAGGCTTACAATCGAGAATTTCAGCTGATTTATGAAGAGTTACAGAGAAACCATAATTTGATGGTGTGTTAAGCAGTGACCATTTACAAATTTTATATGAAAACAAGGATAATTAGTGGAATGACATTTAATCGAAATGAATTATATGTGACATGGTATTACGTTTCAGCCCTCATAATGAGGTAAAACGTTTTTGCTAAAAATATAAGATATGAATGGTCAAAAAACATCAGTCTTAGACGTAGATTTTTTTTTCCGATTAGGAAAACAGTCAGATAAATAGGATATGCTCGGTGAAAGTGTACCAATTATGATTTGATTTATACCGACATTTCAGATGAAACTATATCCCTTAAAGGCGGCGAGATGCGTTATAGTGGAGCTGTCTTCCAAATATTAAGTTTTGATACGTCCATAAAATCTATAATATTTAATGTCCAGTATTAGCAAGGAGTTAAAAAACAATTTTGATAATTAAATATAACAGACCAGAATGAAGTTAGCGTTGGATGCTTGTGATAAGATATTATTATGAGTTAATTTCTGATTCCTCATATGGTCACCAGGAGCCTATACATACTTTTTTTTTTGTTCTCGATAGATGTGGTCGAAACGTTGAATGTGATAGTTAGATTCGAATACTTACTGTATATGCAAGAGTTAGGTATATATTTTACCAAATCCAATCGGATAGTTTGGAACAAATGTGGTTTGGTAATTGGTGTGAGGTGATATATAATCACTCTTTCTGACTATATAGGTGCAACAATTTGTAAGGTTATAAGTTATAATTATATACGAATTATTTTTAAATTAAAAATACAACAGTTTCTACCAATCTTAGACAAGTAAAATTCATAATGATTTGGTAGATAAATCAATTATCTAAAAATTATATTCTCTGACTTTTTTCACTATCTTTATTCCGTTTCCTGGAAAAGAGGTCTCAGTGTAACTATACTCTTAAAACATTTTTTATTCATAATCATACATTAGAGCTTATTCTACTATTGTTATAGTGTTGAAAATAAGCAAGACTACATTGTGAAAGACTGGTCAATATTCTATTTAACAGGTTGTTTTTTTTTGCAACTAATCAGCTATAAAATTTAATGTTCAAACCTTAATATTGAGACCGGCAAAAAAAATAAAAAAACATGTAATGTCATTAATCCGACAACTGGATATACAAGATATTTAATGATTTTTCATATGCTTTTTTTTGAGGGTGGGGAGAGGGGAATGTTCAGATTGACTTCAGGTAGAAAAGAAAATTCTAAATAAATCAATTCTCCATATTTACCGTTATGAATGATCTTAAGGGGATATCCCGTATGGTTTTTTAATAGTTTAGGTAAAAATATATTTGGGTTCGGAATGAATAATAAAGTGATTATTCTCCTTTAGATAATTTAAATAGACTCAGGTACTACCTATATTTTTTTTAAAGTAAACATTACCAAAAAAAGTAAATTAAATCTTTTTTTGTCAATTACCCATACAGGCTTACAATCGAGAATTTCAGCTGATTTTTGAAGAGTTACAGAGAAACCATAATTTGATGGTGTGTGAAGCAGTGACCATTTACAAATTTTATATGAAAACAAGAATCATTAGTGGAATGACATTTAATCGGAATGAATTATGTGTGACATGGTATTACGTTTCAGCCCTCATCATGAGGTAAAACGTTTTTGCTAAATATATAAGATATGAATGGTCAAAAGACATCAGTCTAAGACATTGATTTTTTTTTCCGATTTGGAAAACAGTCAGATAAATAGGATATGCTCGGTGTAAGTGTACCAATTTTGATTTGATTTATACCGACATTTCAGATGAAACTATATCCCTTAAAGGCGGCGTGATGCGTTATAGTGGAGCTGTCTTCAAAATATTAAGTTTTGATACGTCCATAAAATCTATAATATTTAATGTCCAGTATAAGCATGGAGTAAAAAAAAAATTGTAATAATTTAATATAACAGACCAGAGTAAAATTAGCTTTGGATGCTTGTGATAAGAAATTATTATGAGTTAATTTCTAATTCCTCATATGGTCACCAGGAGCCTATACAAACTTTTTTTTTTTTTCTNGTCTTAAAAATCTATAATATTTAATGTCCAGAATTAGCAAAGAGTTAAAAAACAATTATGGTAATTAAATATAACAGACCAGAATGAAATTAGCTTTGGAAGCTTGTGATAAAATATTTTTATGAGTTAGTTTCTGATTCCTTATATGGTCACCAGGAGGTTTTACAAACTCTATTTTTGTTCTCGATAGATATGTTCGAAACGTTGAATGTGATAGTTAGATTCGAATACTTAATGTATATGCAAGAGTTAGATATATATTTGACCAAATCCAATCGGATAGTTTGGAAGACAAATGAGGTGTTCGTAAATGGTTTGCGATGATATATTATTGCTCTTTCTACTTATATATTTACAACAATTTGTAAGGTTATAAGTTGTTATTTTATGCGATTTTTTTTAATTAAAAATTACAACAGTTTCTGACAATCTTAGACAAGTGAAATTTATACTGATTTTGTAGATAAAGAAATTATCTTAAAATTATATTCTCTGACTTTTTTCACTATCTCTATTCCTTTTCCTGGAAATGAGGTCTCAATGTAACTTTACTCTTGAAACATTTTTTATTCATATTCTTTCATTAAAACTTATTCTACTATTGTTATAGTGTTGAAAATAGTCAAGACTACATTGTGTAAGACTCGTCAATATTCTATTTAACAAGTTGTTTTTGATGCAACTCATCAGCTAAAAAATTAAATGTTCAAACCTTGATATTGAGACCGGTGAAAAAATTAAAAAGAATTTATTGTCATTAATTTGACAACTGAATATACAAAAAATTTAATGATTCTTCATATGCATTTATTTTGTGGGGGGGGAGTTTATGTTCAAATTGACTTCGTGTAGAAAAAAAAATTCTAAATAAATCAATTGATCCTTATTTACCGTTATGAATGATCATGGGGGATAATCCGTATTGTTTGTTAATAGTTTAGGTAAAAATATATTTGGGTTCGGAATAAGTAATAGAATGATTATTCTCCTCTAAATAATTGAAATAGAATCAGGAACTACAATTTTTATTTTAAATTGAACATTAGCAAAAAAAGTAAATTAAACTTTTTTTTTTTGACAAAAACACACAGGCTTTCAATCGAGAATTACAGCTGATTTATGAAGAGTTACAGAGAAATCATGACTTAATGGTGTGTTAAGCAGTGACCATTTACAGATTTTATATGATAACATGAATAATTAGTGGAATGAAATTTAATCGAAATGAATTATATGTGACATGATATTACGGTTCAGCCCTCATTCTGACGTAACACGTTTTTGCTGAAAATATAAGATATGAATGGTCAAAAAACATCATTATTAGACATTGATTTTTTTTTCCATTTAAAAATACAGTCAGATAAATAGGATATGCTTGGTGAAAGTGTACCAATTTTATTGTGATTATTCCCGACATTTTAGATAAAACTATCTCCCTTAGTGGCGGCTAGATGCGTTAAAGTGGATCTGTCTTCCATATATTTAGTTTTGATTTGCCCAAAAAATCTATAATATTTAATGTCCTGTATTAGCAAGGAGTTAAAAAACAATTTTGATAATTAAATATAACAGACCAGAATGAAGGTAGCGTTGGATGCTTGTGATAAGATATTATTATGAGTTAATTTCTGATTCCTCATATGGTCANAACACGTTTTTTCTGAAAATATAAGATATGAATGGTTAAAAAACAACATTATTAGACATAATTTTTTTTTTCCGATTAGGAATACAATCAGATAAATAGGATATACTCGGTGAAAGTGTACCAATTTTATTTTGATTATTCCCGACATTTTAGATGAAACTATCTCCCTTAGTGGCGGCTAGATGCGTTATAGTGGATCTGTCTTCCAAATATTTAGTTTTGATTTGCCCAAAAAATCTATAATATTTAATGTCCTGTATTAGCAAGGAGTTAAAAAACTATTACGATAATTAAATATAACAGAGCAGAATGAAATTAGCTTTAAATGCTTGTGATAAGATATTTTTATGAGTTAGTTTTTGATTCCTCATATGGTCACCAAGAGGCTTTACAAACTCTATTTTCGTTCTCGATTGATATGGTCGAAACGTTGAATGTGATAGTTAGATTTGAATACTTAATGTATATGCAAGAGTTAGGTATATATATTTCACCAAATCCAATCGGATAGTTTGGAAGACAAATGAGTTGTTGGTAAATGGTTTGCGATGATATATTATTGCTCTTTCTAATTATATATTTGAAACAATTTGTAAGGTTATAAGTTTTTATTTTATGCGAGTTTTTTTAAATTAAAAATTACAACAGTTTCTGACAATCTTAGACAAGTAAAACTCATACTGATTTTGTAGATAAAGAAATTATCTTAAAGTTTTATTCTCTGACTTTATTCTCTATCTCCATTCCTTATTCTGGGAATGAGGACTCAATGTAACTTTACTCCTGAAACATGTTTTTTTTCATATTCTTTCTTTAGAGCTTATTCTACTATTGTTATAGTATTGAAAATAGGCAAGACTACATTGTGTAAGACTCGTCAATATTCTATTTAACAGGTTGTTTTTCAAGCAACTCATCAGCTAAAAAATTAAATGTTCAAACCTTGATATTGAGACCGGTGAAAAAATTAAAAAGAATTTATTGTCATTAATTTTACAACTGAATATACAACAAATTTAATGATTCTTCATATGCATTTATTTTGTGGAGGGGGGTTATGTTCAGATTGACTTCAGGTAGAAAAAAAAATTCTAAATAAATTAATTCTCCTTATTTTCCGTTATGAATGATCTTAGGGTGATAATCCGTATTGTTTAGATAATAATATATTGGGTTCGGAATAAATAATAGAATGACTATTCTCCTCTAAATAATTGAAATAGGCTCAGGAACTACAATTTCTTCTTTTTTGAAATTGAATATTAGCAAAAAAGTAAACAAATTTTTTTTTTTTTACAAATACCCACACAGGCTTCCAATTGAGAATTACAGCTGATTTATTAGCAGTATCTTTACATACAGTACTTTAGATGAGGTGTTGGTAAATGGTTTGAAATGATATATTATTGCTCATTCTAATTATATATTTGCAACAATTAGTAAGGTTATAAGTTATTTTATACGAGTTTTTTTAAATTAAAAATTACAACAGTTTCTGACGATCTTAGGCATGTGAAATTCATACTGATTTTGTAGATAAATAAATTATCTTAAAATTATATTCTCTGACTTTTTTCACTATCTCCATTCCTTTTCCTGGATATGAGGTCTCAATGTAACTTTACTCTTGAAACATTTTTTATTCATATTCTTTCATTAGAGCTTATTCTACTATTGTTATAGTGTTGAAAATAGTAAAGACTACATTGTGTAAGACTCGTCAATATTCTATTTAAAAGGTTGTTTTTCATGCAACTCATCAGTTAAAAAATTAAATATTCAAACCTTAATATTGAGAACGGTGAAAAAATTAAAAAAGTTTAATGTCATTATTCTGACAACTGGATATATAACAAATTTATTGATTCTTCATATGCTTTTTTTTGGGGGGGGGGGAAGGTTATGTTCAGATTTACTTCAGGTAGAAAAAAATTTCTAAAAAAATCAAATTTCCTTATTTACCGTTCAGCCCTCATAATGACGTAACGCTTTTTTTCTAAAAATATAAGATCTGAATGGTCAAAAACATCATTATTAGACATACATTTTTTTTTCCGATTAGGAATACATTCAGATAAATAGGACATGCTCGATGAAAGTGTACCAATTTTATTTTGATTATTCCCGACATTTTAGATGAAACTATCTCCCTTAGTGGCGGCTAGAAGCGTTATAGTGGATCTGTCTTCCAAATATTTAGTTTTGATATGCCCAAAAAATCAATAATATTTAATGTCCAGTATTAGCAAGGAGTTAAAAAGAAATTATGATAATTAAACATAACAGACCAGAATGAAATTAGCTTTAAAGGCTTGTGATAAGATATTTTTATGAGTTAGTCTCTGATTCCTCATATGGTCACCAAGAGGCTTTACAAACTCTATTTATGTTCTCGATAGATATGGTCGAAACGATGAATATAATAGTTAGATTCGAATACTTAATGTGTATGCAAGAGTTAGGTATATATTTGACCAAATCCAATCGGATAGTTTGGAAGACAAATGAGGTGTAGTTAAATGGTTTGAGAAGATATATCATTTCACTTTCTAATTATATATTTGCAAAATTTATAAGGTTATAAGTTGTTATTTTATACGGGTTTTTTTGAATTATAAATTTCAACAGTTTCTGACAATCTTAGACAAGTGAAATTCATACTGATTTTGTAGATAAATAAATTATCTTAAATTTATATTCTCTGATTTTTTTCACTATCTCCATTCCTTTACCTGGAAATGAGTACTCAATGTAACTTTACTCTTGTAACATTTTTTATTCATATTCTTTCTTTAGAGCTTATTCTACTTTTGTTATAGTGTTAAAAATAGGCAAGACTACATTGTGTAAGACTCGTCAATATTCTATATAACAGGTTGTTTTTCAAGCAACTCATCAGCTAAAAAATTAAATGTTCAAACCTTAATATTGAGACCAGTGAAAAAAAAAAAAAAATTTAATGTCATTAATCTGACAACTGAATATACTAAAAATTTAATGATTCTTCATGTGCTTTTTGGGGGGGGGGGGAAGGTTATGTTCAGATTGACTTCAGGTAGAAATAAATTCTAAATAAATCAATAATCCTTATTTACCGTAGTAATGATCATAGAGGGATAATCCGAATTGTTTGTTAATAAATTAGGTAAAAATATATTTGAGTTCGGAATAAGTAATAGAATGATTATTCTCCTATAAATAATTGAAATAGACTCAGGAACTACATTTTCTTTTTAAATCGAACATTAGCAAAAATAGTAAATTAAATTTTATTTTTGACAAATTCCCACACAGTTTTCCAATCCAGAATTTCAGCTGATTTATGAAGAGTTACAGAGAAATCATAACTTGATGGTGTGTTAAGCAGTGACCATTTACGGATTTTATGTGAAAACATTGATAATTAGTCGAATGAAATTTAATCGAAATCAATTATATGTGACATGGTATTACATTTCAGCCCTCATAATGACGTAACACGTTCTTGCTGAAAATATAAGAAGTGAATGGTCAAAAAACATGATTATTAGACATAGATTTTTTTTCCGATTAGGAATACAGTCAGTTACATAGGATTTGCTCGGTGAAAGTGTACCAATTTTCTTTTGATTATTCCCGACATTTTAGATGAAACTATCTCCCTTAGTGGGGGCTAGATGCGTTATAGTGAATCTGTCTTCCAAATATTTAGTTTTGATTAGCCCAAAAAATCTAAAATATTTAATGTCCTGTATTAGCAAGGAGTTAAAAAACAATTACGATAATTAAATATAACAGAGCAGAATGAAATTAGCTTTGGATGCTTGTGATAAGATATTTTTATGAGTTAGTTTTGGATTCCTCATATGGTCACCAGGAGGCTTTACAAACTCCATTTTTGTTCTCGATAGATATGGTCGAAACGATGAATATACTAGTTAGATTCGAATACTTAATGTGTATGCAAGAGTTAGGTATATATTTGACCAAATCCAATCGGATAGTTTGGAAGACATATGAGGTGTTGGTAAATGGTTTGAGATGATATATTATTGCTCATTCTAAATATATATTTGCAACAATTTGTAAGGTTATAAGTTATTTTATACGAGTTTTTTTTAAATTAGAAATTACAACAAATTCTGACAATCTTGGACAAGTGAAATTCATCTGATTTTGTAGATAAATAAATTATCTTAAAATTATATTTTATTGACTTTTTTCACTATCTTAATTCCTTTTCCTGGAAATGAGGACTCAATGTAACTTTACTCTTAAAACATTTTTTATTCATAATCTTTCATTAGAGCTTATTCTACTATTGTTATAGTGTTGAAAATAGGCAAGACTACATTGTGTAAGACTCGTCAATATTCTATTTAAAAGGTTGTTTTTCATGCAACTCATCAGTTAAAAAATTAAATGTTCAAACCTTAATATTGAGACCAGTGAAAAAATTANCGCAAAATTGAAACCGGCGAAAAACAAAAAAAAACATTTAATGTCATTAATCTGACAACTGGATATACTAAAAATTTAATGATTCTTCATGTGCTTTTTTTTTGGGGGTGGGGGGGGAGGTTATGTTCAGATTGACTTCAGGTAGAAAAAAAATTCTAAATAAATCAATTCTCCTTATTTACCGTTATGAATGATCTTGGGGGGATAATCCGTATTGTTTGTTAATAATTTAGGTAAAAATACATTTGGGTCGGAATAAGTAATAGAATGACTATTCTCCTCTAAATAATTGAAATAGTCTCAGGAACTACATTTTTTTTTTTTAATTGAACATTAGCAAAAAAGGTAAATTAAATTTTATTTTTGACAAATTCCCACACAGGCTTCCAATCGAGAAATACAGCTGATTTATAAAGAGTTACAGAGAAATCATAACTTGATCGTGTGTTAAGCAGTGACCATTTACAAAATTTATATGAAAACAAGGATAATTAGTAGATTAAAATTTAATCGAAATCAATTATATGTGACATGGTATTTTAGTTCAGCCCTCATAATGACGTAACACGTTCTTGCTGAAAATATAAGAAGTGAATGGTCAAAAAACATGATTATTAGACATAGATTTTTTGTCCGATTAGGAATACATTCAGTTACATAGGATTTGCTCGGTGAAAGTGTACCAATTTTATTTTGATTATTCCCGACATTTTAGATGAAAATATCTCCCTTATTGGGGGCTAGATGCGTTATAGTGGAACTGTCTTCCAAATATTTAGTTATGATTTGCCCAAAAAATCTATAATATTTAATGTCCTGTATTAGCAAGAAATTAAGAAACAATTATGACAATTAAATATAACAGAGCAGATTGAAATTAGCTTTGGATGCTTGTGATAAGATATTATTATGAGTTAATTTCTGATTCCTCATATGGTCACCAGGAGGCTTTACAAACTCCATTTTTGTTCTCGATAGATACGGTCGAAACGATGAATATAATAGTTAGATTCGAATACTTAATGTGTATGCAAGAGTTAGGTATATATTTGACCAAATCCAATCGAATAGTTTGGAAGACATATGAGTTGTTGGTAAATGGTTTGAGATGATATATTATTGCTCTTTCTAATTAAATATTTGCAACAATTTGTAAGGTTATAAGTTATTTTATACGAGTTTTTTTTTAATTAGAAATTACAACAGTTTCTGACAATCTTGGACAAGTGAAATTCATCTGATTTTGTAGATAAATAAATTATATTAAAATTATATTCTCTGACTTTTTTCACTATCTTTATTCCTTTTCCTGGAAATGAGGACTCAATGTAACTTTACTCTTAAAACATTTTTTATTCATAATCTTTCATTAGAGCTTATTCCAGTTGAGAATTACAGCTGATTTATGAAGAGTTACAGACAAATCATAACTTGATGGTGTGTTAAGCAGTGACCATTTACAAAATTTATATGAAAACTTGGATACTTAGTGGAATGAAATTTAATCGAAATAAATTATAAGTGACATGATATTACGGTTTAGCCCTAATAATGACGTAACACGCTTTTTCTGAAAATATAAGATATGAATGGTCAAAAAACATCATTATTAGACAAAGATTTTTTTTTCCCATTAAGAATACAGTCAGATAAATAGGATATGCTCGGTGAAAGTGTACCAATTTTATTTTGATTATTCCTTACATTTTAGATGAAAAAATCTCCCTTAGTGGCGGCTAGATGCGTTAAAGTGGAACTGTCTTCCAAATATTTAGTTTTGATATGCCCAAAAAATCTATAATATTAAATGTTCAGAATTAGCAAGGAGTTAAAAAACAATTATGAAAATTAAACATAACAGACCAGAATGAAATTAGCTTTGGATGCTTGTGATAAGATATTTTTATGAGTTAGTCTCTGATTCCTCATATGGTCACCAGGAGGCTTTATAAACTATGTTTTTGTTCTCGATAGATATGGTCAAAACGTTGAATATGATAATGAGATTTGAAAACTTAATGTATATGCAAGAGTTAGGTATATATTTGTTCAAATCCAATCGGATAGTTTGGAAGACAAATGAGGTGTTGTTAAATGGTTTGAGAAGATATATCATTTCACTTTATAGATATATCATCTCCCTTAGTGGCGGCTAGATGCGTTATAGTGGATCTGTCTTCCAAATATTTAGTTTTGATATGCCCAAAAAATCTATAATATTTAATGTCCAGTATTAGCAAGGAGTTAAAAAACAATTATGATAATTAAACATAACAGACCAGAATGAAATTAGCTTTAAATGCTTGTGATAAGATATTTTTATGAGTTAGTTTTTGATTCCTCATATGGTCACCAGGAGGCTTTATAAACTCTATTTTTGTTCTCGATAGATACGGTTGAAACGATCAGGTATATATTTGACCAAATCCAATCGAATAGTTTGGAAGACAAATGAGGTGTTGTTAAATGGTTTAAATAGATATATCATTTCACTTTCTAATTATATATTTGCAAAATTTGTAAGGTTATAAGTTATTTTATACGAGTTTTTTTAAATTACAAAAATTACAACAGTTTCTGACAATCTAAGACAAGTGAAATTCATACTGATTTTGTAGATAAATAAATTATCTAAATATTATATTCTCTGACTTTTTTCACTATCTTTATTCCTTTTCCTGGAAATGAGGACTCAATATAACTTTACTCTTAAAACATTTTTTATTAATAATCTTTCATTAGAGCTTATTCCAATTGAGAATTACAGCTGATTTATGAAGAGTTACAGACAAATCATAACTTGATGGTGTGTTAAGCAGTGACCATTTACAAAATTTATATGAAAACAAGTATAATTAGTGGAATGAAATTAAATGGAAATCAACTATATGGGACATGTTATTACAGTTCAGCCCTCATAATGACGTAACACGTTTTTGCTGAAAATTTAAGATATGAATGGTCAAAAAACATCATTATTAGACAAAGATTTTTTTTTCCCATTAAGAATACAGTCAGATAAATAGGATATGCTCGGTGAAAGTGTACCAATTTTATTTTGATTATTCCTTACATTTTAGATGAAAAAATCTCCCTTAGTGGCGGCTAGATGCGTTAAAGTGGAACTTTCTTCCAAATATTTAGTTTTGATATGCCCAAAAAATCTATAAAATTTAATGTTCAGTATTAGCAAGGAGTTAATAAACAATTATGATTATAAAACATAACAGACCAGAATGAAATTAGCTTTGGATGCTT
>KZ808543.1:176111-198226 GCA_000696205.2 Oncopeltus fasciatus | reverse complement strand
GTCTCAATATTAAGGTTTGAACATTTAATTTTTTAACTGATGAGTTGCATGAAAAACAACCTTTTAAATAGAATATTGACGAGTCTTACACAATGTAGTCTTGCCAATTTTCAACACTATAACAATAGTAGAATAAGCTCTAATGTATGATTATGAATAAAAAATGTTTTAAGAGTAAAGTTATATTGAGACCTCATTTCCAGGAAAAGGAATAGAGATAGTGAAAAAAGTCAGAGAATATAATTTTAAGATAATTTATTTATCTACAAAATCAGTATGAATTTCACTTGTCTTAGATTGTCAGAAACTGTTGTAATTTTTGTAATTTAAAAAAACTCGTATAAAATAACTTATAACCTTACAAATTGTTGCAAATATATAATTAGAAAGAGCAATAATATATCATCTCAAACCATTTACCAACACCTCATTTGTCTTCCAAACTATCCGATTGGATTTTCTCATCCTCAATCCCGAAAAAATCCCCCAGATCCTTACTGCATTTAATTCATACCACCCTCGACTGCAATTTATCATAGAAAAGGAATCGGATTATCAACTTCCCTTTCATGACACCCTTATCATCCGGAACACCAATGGTTCCATCTCCACTGACTGGTATACTAAGCACACTTACTCAGGTCGTCTCCTCCATTTTAACTCATCTCACCCTCATCATCAAAAAATTAATGTGGCCAAAAACCTCATCTACAGAGCACAAACACTCTCTGACAAGACTTTCCACAGAAAAAATATTAAACGTGTTACTGACATCCTCCTGTCCAATGGTTTTCCTACTCACACCATTAAAAAACTTGCTAAGGAATTTTTTATTTCCTCTTCTCCAACAATCCCCCTCCCCCAAAATAACGACCTTGTTTTCCGTTCTCTTCCTTATATTCCAAAACTGTCTGGAAATATTAAGAAATGCCTCAGAAAAACTTTTCCTAACCTCAAGCTTTCTTTTTCCACCTATAACAAGTTAAAATCTATTTACACCATCCTCAAAGACCCCATCTCCCTTCGTAACAGAACTAATGTCGTCTATAAAATTCCCTGTTCCACACCGCATTGCCAAGGTTCTTAATTGGACAAACAAAAAACCTGATTTCCCGCAGAATTAATAACCATAAAAATGACATCAAGAATAAACTAATAAAAACTGCCCTCACCAAACATGTTTTTCATGAAGCACACACGTTTGACTTCGACAGCTTAACCATTTTTTCCACTGAACCCTACCAACACGTTTTGTCTGAAACCGTTCACATCAACTTACAACACTATCTAGTTAACGACAGAACAGACATAGAACAAATTTCCTCAACTTATTCTAACATTTTTAACATTTTAAAAACCAACAGCCCACCGTCTCAATAAACCTGTCAAAACATTTTTCCCAGTTCCAAAGTCACTTATTCCCANCCACCCAAAAAAAAGCATATGAAGAATAATTAAGTTTTATGTATATTCATTTGTCAGATTAATGACATTAAATGTTTCTTTATTTTTTCGCCGGTCTCAATATTAAGGTTTGAACATTTAATTTTTTAGCTGATGAGTTGATGAAAAACAACCTGTTAAATAGAATATTGACGAGTCTTAGACAATGTAGTCATACGTTCATTTTCAACACTATAACATAGTAGAATAAGCTCGAATGTAAGAATATGAATAAAAAATGTTTTAAGAGTAAAGTTACATTGAGACCTCATTTCCAGGAAAAGGAATAGAGATAGTGAAAAAGTCAAAGAATATAATTTTTAGATAATTTATTTATCTACAATATCAGTATGAATTTCACTTGTCTAAAATTGTTAAAAACTGTTTTAATTTTTAATTTAAAAAAAATTGTATAAAATAATAACTTATAACCAAAACTAAATATTTGGAAGACAGATCCACTATAACGCATCTAGCCGCCACTAAGGGAGATGATATATCTATAAAGTGAAATGATATATCTTCTCAAACCATTTAACAACACCTCATTTGTCTTCCAAACTATCCGATTGGATTTGGTCAAATATATATACCTAACTCTTGCATATACATTAAGTATTCGAATCTAACTATCACATTCAACGTTTCGACCATATCATTGGAGAACGAAAATACAGTTTGTAAAGCCTCTTGGTGACCATATGAGGAATCAGAGACTAACTCATAAAAATATCTTATCATAAGCATCTAAAACTAATTTCATTCTGCTCTGTTATATTTAATTATCGTAATTGTTTTTTAACTCCTTGCTAATACAGGACATTAAATATTATATTCAAATAGAGAGTTTGTTGACCGTCGATATTATTCTAAGATGATTTTTAGTTGGGGTTCGGTCGAGGTAGATCGAAAACTCATTTGATCTGAAAACACAGCTAGACTCCTTAACTATACCTAAAGGATACATTCTTTGCTTCTTTGACGCCGAATCCCTCTTCACCAACATTCCTATAGACAAATCCCTCCAAATAATTGATAAAAATTGGAATACTATCCGTTACCATACTACACTATCCCGGTCGGCTTACCTAGTGTCCCTTTCCCTTTGTTGTGCAAATATATAATTAGAATGTGTGATAATATATCATCTCACACCATTTACCAACACCTCACTTGTCTTCCAATCTATCCGATTAGATTTGGTCAAATATATACCTAACTCTTGCATATACAGTAAGTATTCCAATCTAACTATCACATTCAACGTTTCGACCATATCTATCGAGAAGAAAAAAAAAGTTTATAAAGCCTCCTGGTGACCATATGAGGAATCAGAAANGAGAGAGAGTGAGAAAGAGGGAGAGAGTTAACATATATTTTAAATACTACTGTATATTATGGGTTGTATTTGCACAGGTGTCTACATTTCTTGTAGACACTGGTATAGAATTATTTGTTATAATTAATTATAATTATTATAAAATTAATTTAATAATTAATTATTTATTAATAATAATTCATTATCAAATGAAGAAAGTATTTAAGATATGGTTTGTTTTTATATTTTAGTGTACGAGGTTTGAATAATCTTTTGGTTATTTGATAAGGTGAAGTTAATATAATGATGTACTGTAGGTTCTATGCCTGTTGATTTGTGGCTATCAGTATTTATATTTATACTCAGTATTTAGAATTTATTTTAAGAAGGACTCAACAAGACAGTGATAGAGACCATCTTGTCAAAAACTTCTATAAGTAGGCGTATATAATTTTAATGACAATGATCTACATGGAAACAATCACTTAAGTTCATCTAGCAGGATGTAAGGAAGTGCTGACGAAAAATTATAAATAATGAAATAATGTAAAAAAAACTCATGAGAAATTAGAATTTAATTATTTCAATTTCATGTTCTTTGAGAAATCTTTCATTTTTGTCTCTTGATTTGACCATGGAGACAAAATCTGTCAACCATTAATATTTATGATACAGTCAATTAGCCTTTCATAGTTGAAGAGGCAACTTTCCTAAATTTGAATTTATACCAGCCTAAACCAATATTTCGTTAAAATTTCTCCAAACTATCTCCCTCTGAAAATAATATCAAAAATCTACAAATCAAAAAAGTTAAATACATATACCAAAAATAAAATAAGTTAAGTTAAATTATATTAAATCATAGTTAAGATAACTAGTGATTTAGGAATATCTGGTATGACGTGAGAAGGCTACCGAGACTAGAACAGGTCAAGCCAAGCCTTGTAATGAGACCAAGCAATTTAAGCCAGTAATGAAGTCCTCATTTTTGGATATCTGCTTTAAGACAAAATGTGAAGGGAACTGTGATTTATTATAAAGCTATTTGTATTCTAAGGTGCAGCCATTATATAGATGAAATTTCTTAATTTGTTTAATGCAAGGTCACACTATATAATAATTTGAAGGCAAAATTTGTGTGCCTTAGTTGGATAAAAAGAGCGCTTCTGGCACACGAAAATGATGAAAATGGCGGACATTTCCCGCCAAGACTTCATAGACTCTAAGCCTATCTCTTTGGATCAGTGCTCAGGGTCTTACTTACTAGGCTTACCTCTATAAATATATATATATACCTCTTTGGTCAGGTAGCAGCGCTCGTCATCGCTGTTGACGACAGGGCAGCGAATTTCCCATCTCATATCTGGTCACGTCATAGGAGCGTCCTACCCCATATAGGGCACCTAAAGATTTTAGCGAATTTCCTTCCTCATCGCTAGTGATGTCATAGGACCGACCTACCCCGCAGGGGGTCCCTAAAGATATAAGCTAATTTCCTTGTGACCATAACATAACATTCCCAGGCGAATTTCCTTGTAACCATAACATAAACCTTACCAGGAGAATTTCCTTGTAACCATGAAGTAACCTAGCCCAAGCGAATTTCCTATAATATTATCTTTGAGGGAGCTAATCCCCCCCTCCCTGTTATTGGCTTATGAGGTAAACTTTGACCCCAATAATAATTTATTTAAATGAATCATAATCCCCTATGAATTAAATTCCCCAATATTCTCCTATTTGATCATTGACCCTACACTATCCAGAGATATTTAGGCGTATTTTCTAGAAACATATGGGGAGTCACATTACACATGACAAATGAAATCCTCCCTCCCATGTTATGATGAGTTAAAGGATATATTTGACCCCTCTCAGATACTTTACTTGAAATGAACTTAATACCCCAATATTCTGTTATGTTTATAAAGTTAATCCCCCAATATTCTATGAGACATATTTGACCCACCCCCCAAAGAACTTCCTTGTATTGGCTTATCATTTGACCTTCCCCTTGGTACCAGACACCTGAGTCTCAGGTTCAAATCCCACAGCGCACAAATTTCTTTCTTTTTGCTTCTGTTTGTAATTCCTAGCGTGCTCCTAGGAAATACCTAGCCTTACCATTGAAATGACATTTGAGAACGGTATGCTGGTCAAACCTTCTCTAGTGTGCCATTAGATCTTGATATGTATTTCCCCTTTGGGCCTGTTGCGGGGCTGATTATTTTTTAATTAAATATCGTAACCACTCATGGAGCTACTCCCCAATAATCTGTTATTTACCTACATATTCTAAACATCTATTTCAGGCTTTTATTTGTCCTTTGTCGACTCTCGTCATTTACTTTTTTTTTCTAATTATTAATTATAAATATTAATTAGGTTGTGGTTTATTATCCCACGTAAGTTTTTAACAATTAATGAGAGGAAATAGAATAAAAAATCAATCTGTCCCAGACAGGAATCGATCTGGATTTACTACTACCAGGCCAGCGTGTTTAACCATTGCATAACCTCGACGAGCTAAATATCATATTAAATTCCCGTTATTATAGCGAGAGCCTAACCCACGAGAAAGACAAGAACATCTTCTTAAACTCGAAGGAACTAACATTGTCAAGCAATAAGTCTACTCTCATCAGTTGCATTTTTTTTCTTTTTTTTTTTAATTTTTCTTTATAAATCTTTATTTAATTGTGGTTTATTATCCCATGTAAATTATAAACATTAAATGAGAGGTAATAGAATAAAAAAAAATCAATTTGTCCCTTTCAGGAATCGACCTGGATTTACTACTACCAGGCCAGCGTGCTTAACCGTTGCACCACAATAACGAGCTAAATATCTTATTAAATTCCCACTACTATAGAGAGAGCCTAGCCCACGAGAAAGACGAGATCTTCGTCTTAAACTTGAAGGAGCTGACATTGTCGAGCTATTTGTCGACTCTCGTCATTTACTTTTTTTTTTTTTTAATTACTTTTATTTACATATTAATTTGGTTGTGATTTATTATTCCACGTAAATTTTAAATAATTAATGAGAGGAAATAGAATAAAAAAAATCAATCTGTCCCAGCCAGGAATCGAACGAGTATCTCCTGCTATCCGGGCGTGCTTAACCATTGTACAACCTGTTCGAGCTAAATATCATATTAAATTCCCATTACTATAGCGAGAGCCTAATCCACGAGAAAGACGAGAACATCGTCTTAAACTCGAAGGATCTAACATTGGCAAGCAATTTGTCTACTCTCATCAGTTACTTTTTTTTTTCTTTATTTGGTTGTGGTTTATTATCCCATTTAAATTTTAAACAATAAATGAGAGGTAATAGAATAAACTAATCTATTAGTCCCTTTCAGGAATCGATTGTTACATGAGGATTAAATTGTTATAAACGCCGGTTATGCCTCACCGGTTACTTCATTTGTAAAGCTCCTCGGAGCACAACGTTCGCACATGTATTCTTACCATAACCCGCACTTACCTACGGGTAAAAGGGTCGCTACAGGTAGTTGACCAATTACAATCACACCACCAAAGCAAACGGACTACTATTTCATAGCAAATTTTTAACATCACTTTTTTACTCATAAACGAGGCAGTAGTAATAAAAAATAATTAAAAAATTAAATTGCATTTTGTGCACATCCACCTTCCTAATTTCCAGGATAATCTTGGTGCAGCGAGTGATGAGCAGAGTGAGAGTTTCCATTAAAATTCGAGGGTCATGGAAGCAAGGTATCAAGGTAGATGGGACACTCATATGATGGCTGACTATTGTTGGAGCATCAAGCGCGAATGTACACAAACTAAACACTCCAGAAAAAGCTACAAACGCAAATTTTTATATAAATTTTAAAGTTCTGTTAATTAATTAAACAATTTTATATGCATGAACTCGATTTAACTTACATTAAATGTTTTGTAAACTGCATATTTGGTACGGTTTTACTTTATGTTCTTTTAAATGAATGATTATTATGATTTCTGAAGATATCCTATAGTTTAAAAAGTTGACGTGACAGACAAAATCGGAGGTTATTCTCAGATTCAGACACCAAGAAATAGTAAAAAAAGTGTCAGATCTAACTCAACAAAAAACCAGTGTAATGTTACATACAATGACATCCCTATACCTCTCTCTGGTTCAGTACATTACCAAGGGTTCCACCTTGACTCAGGAATATACTGGAGCGAACTATTAAACTTAAGCTACAGAACTCAACAGACGCTACGGACTCTTATACAGCCTTATAAACAGGCGCTCAAAACGAAAACAAACTGACCATCTATAAGACCATAATACGACGATCCTGACAAATAGAGTAGAATTAGAGTGCCGCTAAGCCCTCCAATATCCAATGAATACAATTCTTTCAGTCCAAAATCCTAAAAATAATTATGTATCCAACACCAATACTACCCCTCGACTTTAATATACCTTTCGTCCAAGACATCTCCACCCGCTTCAAGCTCCTCCATAGCAAACTCCAATTCATCCTCATCCATATCCTCAAACTCTGTCGTCAAACTCCAATCCTCCCCAGCGACTTAAACGGAGATAGCCTCGCGACCTCCTGAGCCTTAATGCCCAAATTTATTGGAAGTGGGATCAATGAACCCCTTCTCCCTGCAAAGTGGCATTTAATTTATTTTTATTTACTTATTTTTTGTATAAATGTATTACACTAAACCATAAAATTACAAGATTTTGTATTATCAGAACGTAATAATAATAAGTCTATCTTTTTATATTTATTTTAGCAGTTCAAGAGGATATAGTCTATAGAATATTAGTATGAGACTTCCTGAGTTTTCTCTCATGATTTCGTTCCATCTGGTGCTTCTCTTCTGAGCCTTCTAAACTCTACTCGTTTATGGATTTTTACACGACCTATTTGGATGGATTACGTAGCTTCTACGTGGCAGACGTTCTCCCTTCCTGGATGGCCGGCGGCCTATATCCGGGCTAACCTTTTCCAGGGAAGCCACCTTCGGAGGAAGGTTGTTGACAGGAGAAGGCCTGAGCGATGGGGGACCATCTTAGATAGGCGGTACAGAAATAGAAATGGGAACGCTGCCATTGTGTGCGTTACTGTTTGGGAGGATCCTCCCTGTACACAGACACACAAACATTCGCACATGAGTATAACTAAATTAACCTCGACAGAAATAATTAACCTGACACCAGCGATTCGATTACTTTATTGCCTCGGAGAGGTAGATTAGTCAAAATGATTGTCTCGTATGTTAACATGTCATCTTAAGCGACGCTTCAGTCTTTTCAGTGTTTCATTGAGAAAATTATTGAGTTTATAAAAAAAACCAATTAAAGAAACTTAATAAAAAAGAGACTAGGCAGGGAGTCAAGGAGGGAGTGAGAGGGGGAGAAAATGCCAGTGCATTCACTCCCTTGATATTTTAACTTGGCTGGAGTAGGAGGTCCCTTGGCCACCTCCTCTTGAGGCGTCAGGGAGGGTGGTAGGACTATAGTATTTAAGGAAAAAAAATATTTAAGATTGTAATATTGAGTGAAAGTTAAGCCCTCTTCTATAAAAAATAAATTCAGTATTTAGTAGAAAATTCGTTGGTTAGGTCAAGGTTGATCCAAAAAAAATTCAACTTTAAAAAAAAGCATTTTTTTTTATTTTATGCCGTTGCTTCGGAGTACATTCTCAGCCATCGTCAGGGCTATTATGAAGGCAAGAGGAGACGTTGTGTCACCTGCATCAAATGTTCATGACTGAATACTCATTCAGTATTTAGGTTTTTCATTGCGAGTCCTTGAAAGATTTTATTTTTGGTTTAAATTGGAAGAAAGAAAAAGGAGCTTGAAGGGAGACCAAAATTTATAATCTTCGTTAATATGTATATTCGAGTTACGAAAAAGTTTATAGAAAATAATATGTGTATAATGTAATTTTCTGACGATTGTATTCTATAATATTTTTATGGTTAACGCTTATTAATAAGCCTTATTGTTTCTTCCTGCTTTTAAAATTAAAATTCGTCATCTACGTCCATCTTTAATGCAACATAGCAAACCTCTTCTTATGTGACTGGCTTTTTTATTGTCTGTGTTGAATCTGTATAAGTAGATAGCTAATTGCGAAATTCATTAAGAAGAGAAATTTTTACATAAAGATGTTTACACAAAGGAATTTGCATAACATAACGACAAAACATTTTAATTTATAATTATATCCCTATAATTGTTAGGACTGGAAAAAAATTGAAATCACAACGAGGACTGCAGAAACTAATTTTCAGAATATTATTAAGCAACACTTTATATAAATCACAAACTTGTGGCAAAATTTGTAAATATAGAAATATTTCTACGTCCATTCAATATCTGAACGCCTGAATTAATTTATGGATACCGTGTGCTTGAAAGCTATGCGTTTTGCCTAACTCACAGCTATTCCTGTTATATAATAGTACGGTTATTATTATATAAAAATATTTTTATTTGTTAGTAAATATTCTAAATTTAATTATTGTGAAGGAAGTTATTCAAAAACTATCAGCATTAAAATCATAAATGAAATGATAAAGCAATTTGAAGTAGCTTATTTACTTAATATGACAAATATGGAATTATGTCTTTTTTTTTTTTTTTTTTTTTTTTGAAGGAGGAGAAACGCTTTATGCGGAGTCCCATAGTGGGGAATACTGTGGGACTCATGGCTCAAATGAGTCATGTTACCCACTAAAACTCCTCCTTCTAGGCGGCCCCTGATGGGGCATTGCCTGTCGAGGTTTCTCTAGGTCTTCTTTTTTCCTTTGGTCTATTTAGGGGTACTCTCTGTCCTCGCGAGGCTAATGGGCATCGGAGGACATTTTCCACTCCTCTACAAATTTTAAAAATTTTCCCCAGTTTTCTTCGCTCTTAATGAAGTGCCTTAGCTCAGGGCTCCAGTCATATATAGCGCTGCACAGGCGGAGTCTCTCATGCTCGAGACTCAGACATCTGAAATGGACGTGCCAGACATCTTCTAGCTCCCCGCTATCGCACTTGTCGCAGATCGGGGAGTCAGATCTATTGTAGTAATGGAGCCTCGCCTTGAAGGCTCCATGTCCTGATAAGAGCTGGGTCGTCCAATGGTCGAGTCTAATAAACGTACAGCTTATTCGTGCGTTGATATTCGGGAACCATTTTCGAGTGACTTCTCCTTTGGGAGAATCCATCCATGTCTGATTCCAGGTCTCGTAAGTTGCGAGGCGCACTCTTTGCTTTCTTTCTCCCGGGTGCTCGGTTTCGACGTCCGCCGCCTCTGTTATGAGGTTTCTTGTTCTTTGGGGCAAGCCTCTCTTTGCTCTATAGGTCGCCTCACGGGCGTCCAGCGTAAGTGTGATTTGCGCCACGCCGCAGATCACCTGGGCTGCCTCGTAGGAAATCGTCCTATAAGCTTGGCTAATTTGAATCAGGGCTGCTCTCTGGATCTTGAACAGCCTCTTCTTGTCTTGGCTCTTGAGCATTCCTGCCCACGAACCGGCCCCGTACAAGACTATGCCTTCAAACACCGCTTTGTAAATCATAAGTCTGGGTTTAAACTTAATTCCCCATGTGGCGGAGGCCTTTTGGTTGATCGTTCTCGTGGCGATTATGACTTTCTCTTCTATATTTTCCACATGTGGAGCGATGTTTAGGCTTTCTCCTAGGTAAGTTATGGTGTCGGAAAATCTGAGTCTCCCGTTTCCAAATCTCACTCTCGGGGGGTGTCTTTCGTCGAACTTTCCTTTTAGTACGATGGCGGTGGTTTTCTCCTTATTTATCTTTAGTCTTGAGGCGTCCGCCCATCGTTTTATTATCTCGAGCACCCGCTCGCTGTGAGTACTCTCATGCGAAACCTGCCTCTGGCCGAAGCGCAGATTTCGCATGAGAACATATGCCACCGCTGGGATTCCGCTTTGTTCCAGATCCACCAGCACGTTGTTCATGGCGGCCTTCCACATCCTGGGTCCGCTGTCTGATCCCTGCGGAGTGCCACGGTTGACTGGTATCTCCGCCAATCCCGCCCAGCTTGTCTTCCTGACTCTTCTACAGTCAAAGAAGCTGCTTATCAGGCAGAAGATATTACTTGGGATCTCAGCCTCCTGCATAGCAGCCAGGACCCTAGGCCTCCAAGCATTGTCAAATGCTCCGCTGATGTCAAAATATATGGCGATCACATATGCCTCTTGAGCGTTTGACCAACACAGTTCCCGCTGTTTGACCAACATTGACTAAGCAGCGGGTCTGCGTAACGCGTTCCCCTACCTCTTTAAAAAAAAAAAAGGTAACGTCCTGCAGCAGTCTGTGAATCGCGTCTTCTGTTGATCTGGCCTTTGTGCTCCCATATTGTCTGGTGCTTATGTACCGATCAAGAAGCGGGTCCACGACGAAGGCTGTCATTGTTTCCAATATCTTGCCCAGTATCGAGAGCAAGCATATTGGTCTATAGCTGGCGGGATCGTCCTTCCTCCTTTTTCCCTTCTTCAGGAAGGTTCTAACTTCGCCGATTTTCCATTTTGATGGGAAGTAGCCGGTCTCTAGGCATGCGTTGTAAAGAGGAAGCAGCCGAGGCCCCAGGTCCCCGAGAGAGGCTTTGACCACTGCCGCCATCACTCCATCCGGACCCGGAGCTTCTCGCGGCTTTTGCTTAGCAACCGCAATCTCCAGGCCCGTGCTGTCCCAGCCTTCGAGGACCTCGGTTCCGGGGGGCATCCTCATTCCTCTTCTCATATTTCTTTGTTCTCTGGAGTCTTCTTGAGCAGAGTCCACGGGGAACATTGCCCTCAGCATATTCTCATCCGACTCGATTTTGTTGTCGGGGAACCTTCCATTCTCAGGGATGGCCGTATCTGCGGCTGTAGTCCAGGATGTGCCGCTGGCCACCCTGTATGCCACTCTCCATGGGGCTCCTGTTTCTACAAATTCCCTCCAGCTGGCCTTTTTTGCTTTATTAATCTTCCTGGAGTAGGCTTTGCTGGTCGTTTTGTAGATCCTTTTTCGGGCTTCCCTGAGGATCTTCGGCGCTTAAGTAATCCCGCCTTGCTCTGTTATTGGCCTTTCTGGCCAATTATACTATTTCATAGTTTTTTCTTTCCTCTCACTTCCCTACAGTGACATATCCACGAACCTCGAGCCAGTTAATCCCTCTTATCCTTTCCCCACTCCTAAATCTGTTTGCTGTTCCTTCCACAACGGTAAAACAATTTTTTTTTTTTAAACAGATCATTCATGATGTAGACACAGTTGAGCAGGAGTCTCTCTCCCCATCACCCTATTTGGCATGTTACTCCTAGAATATTATTAATCCTTTTTTCTCTCTCCAATATGTTCAGTATCTACTTTATTTATATAGTCGATTACGCACAGTTTCATATTTTAATGTTGTTTTTTTTTGCTAGAATATCATATATTGACATGTTTCTATATTATTTTTTTATATTTCTTTTTCATATTCAGCCCTGAAATTTAGGCTGAAACGTTGGCTAAAATAACAACTTTTTTGGTTACAAAGTTGTTTTTAATTCTTCAACTACCAAGACCGAATTCCTGACAATCCTCTCTTCATAAAACTTGACGGCCAACAATTTACCTCCGAATTTAAATAATTTAAGGTTTATTAGAATTAAATGCTCACCAGAGATTAGTAGTTAATTTCCCAGTATACAATTTGATTCAATGCCGATATTAAATAAAAAAGGCTATATACATACAGAAGTCATGGAATATGTATGTAAATGTTGGCATCGGAATGTGAAACGAGCACATAAAATTTTACATAAAGGAGATATGAGACGCCAGCAAATGGTAGTCTGAACTCCGGGATGCAACCCTACCTCTTTCTTACTACCACTGATTTGCCACTGCCGAAATTAAAAGCACGTCAAGCAGGCGGTGCGCTGTAAGCGAATTTCCTTTCTTAGCCATTGAACATGATGAAATAGAGAAATGGGAGTAAAGATCCATTTTATCCTAAAAGTCAAAGAGGAAAATTAGGAGAAGTGTCTGTCACTCTGGAACTGCTTAAGCTAAGCGAATTATTAAGCCATTGCTTAACACTCAATGAAATTTGTAATTGAGCTTTCCATCTCCTGTAAACCCCATTCCTAATGTTTAGATTTTCTGAACGACGATAATACTTTGAAAATTTCATGTAAAATATCATGGAATTCATATATAGCATCAGTAATTATATCTACTAAACCTTGATGACGCTTTTAACCAAACCTTTATTTACAGATAAACTCTAGATCCGCCAAATTAAATAGTTAATTGTACACATACAATTTATAAAATTAGTTTAAACTTGAGGTACAACTTGTGAAAATTATGGTCGCTTTAGTTTTAGAAATGTTTGTAATTAAGGGGTTATGTTCAAATAAAACCCCTTCTAATAACGCTGCAAATTTACAATCAACATTATTATATTTCTCATTCTGCATGTCAGTTTTTATTCATTTCAAATATGTATTTATGTATCATCGAGATTGCAAAAAAAACTCATCAAATTTAGTTTTACAGGCAAACCCCTATCCATATCCAACCGAATTTGTTAGTTAACAAATATTCATTTTAGTTTTATGAACCAAGCTACATTGCATTTAAAAATAGTTTTTAACCACTGAAGCATTAGGAAAGTTTTGGATATAATTTTAATTCTCCCTCTTAATAATTAGATTTTATAGATAAAAAATATTGAAATTAATGTTTATGTGATAAACAAACACTGAAATTAATTTTTCAATGCTGCATGCAGAATTTTGTCTCGTTTGAATAATAATTGCATGAATTCTGCTAAAATTAAGGGTTTTTCGTTTATCTTTATTAAGGAATTTATTTTTTGTTAACCAACATTTATTATTGTTTGACCTCAGTAAATATCATATAAAATCATCTATTAAGCATTTGTTATATAGCTACATATTTCATTCAATTTGAGTAAAGATAATTTTAGAGGAACTGTTGGTTAAACGCAGGTAAACCTCCACTTCTAATTGTCTGATTTGACTAATTTACAAGACTCTTTTAGTTTCGATTTTAAATGCTATTTATCAATTTACTTGGTAACAATGATTACTTGGTCCAGGTAAAACACCTAATTGAACAATTATACTGTACTATACTGAGGATATTGACCTGATAGGACCATCCCTTGACTCAATCAAGGAAACTTTGACTAGATTGGAAAGATGTTTTCAGACAGTAGGACTCAAGGTAAATGAAGGTAAGATGAAATACATGCATACTGATGCTGAAGCATATGGCATTACACCTGCTACTGTACTGTAATGTGAATGTTCCCCATGTACACTCTTCAATGAGTGAATGAGTTTACATATATCGAAAGCCAGGTAGACCTCAATCACGATATGTCTTAAGAAATTAAGAAAAGGATAGTATCAGCTACTAAGTGTATTTTGGGTTTGCAAATATACATGAGAAGCAAGATTATTTTACATGCGTCCAAAATAAGAATGTGCAAAATCCTCCTTATTGTTGAATGCCTTAGAATCCTGTACTCTCACAAAAAAGTAATGAACTACATTTGCTTAGTTTCGAAAGGAAAGTTCTAAGGAAGATCTCTGAACCTATCCGCAAAGGAGAGATCTGGGTGTGAGACCAGCTTTACCACAGAATAGATGTAATCCAATATGGAAAAGCATATTTAGATGGACTAGTCACATCACAAGGATGGATGAGGGTAATATTTTTTTAGGAAATCCCTGGATGAGCAGATTTATGGCAATCGAGTGGGTAGACCGAAGTGAGATATGCAAAGGTAATCCTGGTGATCAAGGATTGAGAATGGCAGCACAACCAAGGGAAGATTGCCTACTATGTTGAGGAAGACCAAGGGTTGTAGTGCCAGGGAGACAGATAGTTTAGGTAAAACTCCTAATTGTAAATTATGCCATGCACCTCCTAAAATGATTATTAACAAACCAATCTACATTAAATTTTACTGAACTAAACTAAATTTCTTTTTCTTTTAAAAACTGTTGTCATTCAAATATATAAATGAACTATTTTATTTTTACTGGAAGTCAAGAAAATTTATAAAATCCTTAATGATGAAAATAATAATTACTAATTACATCATTTTTTTTCTACAGATTAAATTGGATCTGAGTTTGTGTTTGATGAACTGTTTATTCTCGATTATACCGAGATATTTTAAAGCTGACTTACTATTGAATGCTAATAATTGTTATTAATTCTTATTGGTTTTGATAAATTATTTCTTCTGTCTTTATCAGTCCAGTAGTTCCTCTGTGATACTAGATGAAAAAAAAAAAATTATAAAACAATAGAATAACATTTCAAAGCAAGCTTAATTTTCTTTTACTTCTAGTTAAACGACACATTAATGTAGACTAATAAGTACTGTCACTCTTCTTAGGGCTTATCATCATCATCATGCCTTTGGCCTATCTTTGTTAACTTTCTTTTTTTTTTTTAATTTTTTTAANTGTATGGAGAGATCTCCGAGGGAGGTTTATAGTATGGTCACATCTCAGAGTTCAGAACTAAACAGAGAGCGCAATTGAGTTCTGCACTCTGAGATGTGACCATGAACATCCCTCGGAGACCTCTCCATACATCCTTATCGCCCTGATGATGACTTAAAAGTTAAATCAAAACACTGACAACAATAAAATTATTACCCAAGAATTTTGGAGCAATTTAATTTTCTGATGACTAATTTCTCCAGTATAATACTCCAGTCACCTAGTCAGTGTTAGTTAACATTTATGATAATTTAAAATTCCCAAGAGTGAATTGAGGGTATCACTGGACAGTGAAGCAAGTTATAATTTATTTCGAATGATGTATTGGACTTAATGTCAGAAGTGAACAAATACATATTAATTTTTTTTTAGCAAAAACTAAATAAATTTCTAACAGATTAAATATATTTGTTAAAAAATAATGTATCCTTAAAGTGTAGTGATAAAACAGGTGTGAAATTCAATACAAATGGGCTGATTGAGGACATCTGTATGACTTATCAGTTAAAAATATACACTAATTCGGTTATGATGTCGTATTTACAAACCATTTCCCATAAATTCTGATAAAACTCAAACCAATCAATAGTGAAAAGTGTAAAAAAAATTGTTTGTGTTCAGCTTTAAACTTAAAACAAAACAATGGGTGGTTTTTATCGGAGAAATCAAATGATTTGTGGCACTGATGACTTTGGCACTTAAATCGGTATGGACTACAACTTTTAAATCTAATGTAATTCATGTCAAAAAGATAAGGCTCAAAGAATACTATTTAATAGAAAAGAATATCCATGATCTACACGAATAGCAAACTTATTTTCATAGACGTTTGGGGACCTGTACGAAAAAAAACAATGGATTGTACAAAGTATTACTTGTCAATATTATAAGATTTTTATCATTTTACAACCATTTATTGGGTTGTCATTATACAACCACAACAGGTTGTCCCGAAGCAAACTTCGGTATTGTCACGCGTAGAACCTAACAAAAATCATGTGATAATTACTAAGCAAAAATTGCTTACCTGAACAACCCTTTTCATCCTTGCTTCTGGGGGATATAGATGGGATGCATCCCGTAGATAAGGGTCTGGGTTGCCACCTCTAAGCCGGAACCACATATATTCAGCTACCTGTAGTCATTAATTTGTTGAGTTATTTCACAAACCAAAAATAGGAAGAAATGAAACACACTGAAAAAAACAAACTGCCTTGAATGATATATTAATATATGTATATATTAATTGTGATTATAAAGTTATGATGATACTGGTAACATTTATAGAAAACTATTTTAAAGAATTACTCATACCTATGGGGATAACGAAGGTCACGAATTGCGTGTTCTAACCCATGGTTGGTAGGGTACTAAATGATGTTTGGGAAAAGGAATAATAGACATGGGAGTGATGAGAGGGGGGTGGAGAGAAATGAGTGGGGAAAAAGGTATTATCTTTTTATAGTAATGTATATAATTGAAATTATGAGTACATAATTGAATAGGTTGTTCTTGTACTTATTTTGCTCAAAATAATTTTTTTTTGTGTGTGTGTTATTTTATGTTTGTTACACAGCTCTAAAGGCCTGGAATTTAGGCAAATTGGCAAAAATAAAACCATATTGGTTCACCAATTTGTTTTTATTAACAATAAACCTTTAACCGAACCCCCACTATCTCCTCTTCCACAGTTATTAATGTTTCTAAGACCTCCTCACCTATGCTGGTTGAAGCTTAACTGAGTCATGCGTATAATATATACATATATTATTATGTATAACACACACACATATATAATTTTTAGTAAGCCTGCCTCAACTTATATGTTTAGCTTGCCTTTCCTGAATTCAAATTTATCCAGAAAAGATCAGTAATAATCCATGATTTTGCCTATTTTAAAGATGCTTACCAGTTGTGCATCAATAGATTTTTTTTTTTTATTTAATTTTTATTTCACCTATCTGCATGAAGAAATAAAAAATCTCCATCAACCTGCAATATTGAAAGAAGAAAAAGTCTCCTTTCTTTTATAAAAGTTTTATATGTACATAAATAGAAAATATAGTAACTCAACGATGTATAAAATTCAATTAAAGTTCGTTGGGAACAGTTACAAGCTATTCCATCTTCTTTAGCTCTTATTTTTTTATTAATAATAGGCCTATCTATGAGGATAGGAAAAATCCATTTTGAATTGCTAGAAGCTAGATATATTTTAATTCTGTCAGGTACACGTCATTGGCTAATAGAGTCGAGATGAGACAAGGTCTCATCTGTACTGTATTCAGATACAATACAGACTCAGGTCTGTGAAAAATTAAATATGAGTAAATACTGTTTTACAGGTTTTTTCAAACCTAGCAAACTTAATTTTCCATATTCCAGTTTTTCATAGTGAATTTTATTCTACTGTGAGTCATTTTTAAAGACTTTATTTATAAAAAATAAAGTAAAAAAATAATTAATTTACAATTATCTCCAGAAAATATACAGAAAAAATCATGAACATCTTCCATAATACTTTATTTTTAAAATATGGCTATTAGTTGTTAGTGTACAAAAACTCTCCCTAATACTCCATAAATATTTCTTTCATCAGCACTTTGGTGTTCCTTCCCATTCCTACTCTTTCGTCCTGCTTATAAATATTTCAGAAAATAACTTTGCTCTAACAATATTTTAAAAAGTTACAATAACTCCAAGCCACAAGTGGGTTACACTTCTTTTAATAATCCATACAGAGTGGTCTGACTGCTTTAGGAGCATTACTGCCAAATATATTGACTATATCAAAGGACACTAATGTTCTATCTGTTAATATTTGTGAATGTTTAGTATTTCAATTACTGCCAAACTATTTACTATTGAGTATGTCGGCTTGTAATTTTTATATTGAATATACTGGGCAATAATGATGTATGGAGAGATCTCTGAGGGAGGTTTATAGGTTGGTCTCATCTCAGAGTTCAGAACTAAACAGAGAGTGCAGTTTAGTTCCGCACTCTGAGATGTGACCATGAACCTCCCTCAGAGACCTCTCCATACATCATAATCGCCCTGATGATGACTTAAAAGTTAAGTTGAAACACTGGCAACAATAAAATAATTACCCAAGAATTTTGGAGTAATTTAGTTTTCTGACCCTGGACAAAATCCTGACTAGTTCCTCCAGTAAATACTCCAGTTACTTAGTCAGTGTTAGTTTACAGGTATTTATAATAATTTAAAATTCCCAAGAGTGAATTGATGGTATCATACTGGACAGTGAAGCGAGTAATAATTCATTTCGAGATGATGTATTGGACTTAATGTCAGAAGTGAACAAATACAAATTAATTTTTTTTAAGCAAAAACTAAATAAATTTCTAACAGATTAAATAAATTTGTTATAAAATAAGGTATCCTTAAAGTGTAGTGATAAAACAGGTGTGAAATTCAAAACAAATGGGCTGATTGAGGACATCTGTATGACTTCTTATCAGTTAAAAATATAAACTAATTCGGTTATGATGTCGTTTTTACAAACCATTTCCCAAAAAATTCTGATAAAACTCAAACCAACAATTAGTGAAAAGTGTAAAAAAAATTTTGTGTTCAGCTTTAAACTTAAAACAAAACAAAAGGGTTGTTTTTATCAGATAAATCAAATGATTTGTGGCACTAATGACTTGGGCACTTAAATCGACATGGACTACAACTTTTAAATCTAATTTAATTCGGGTCAAAAAGATAAGGCTCAAAGAAAGCAATTTAATAGAAAAGAATATCCATGATCTACACGAATAAGCGAACTTATTTTCATAGACGTTTGGGGACCTGTAAAAAAAAACAAAAAATAATGGATTGTGCAAAGTATTACTTGTCAATATTGTAAGATTTTTATCATTTTACAACCTCTTATTGGGTTGTCATTATACAACCACAACAGGTTGTCCCGAAGCAAACTTCCATATTGCGCCACTATGTTCGTCAACTCCCACTGTCACGCCTAGAACCTAACAAAAATCATGTTATAATTACTAAGCAAAAATTGTTTACCTGAATATCAACAACCGTTTTCATCCTTGCATCTGGGGGATATAGATAGGATGCATCCTGTAGATAAGGGCCACATATATTCAGCTATCTGTAGTCATTAATTTGTTGAGCTATTTCACAAACCAAAAATAGGAAGAAAAGAAACACACTGAAGAAAACAAACTGCCTTGAATGAACTATTAACTAAAGTACTACTTCATTTGTTTAAACAGCCGGCACTTGTGTAATTGCAGAGTAGGAGGCAACCCCAATTACTGCTAATACATTTATATCTTTTCATATAAAATATTTTTTGGTAAATATAGAATCTTGGAAGAAAAAAAAACTCATTATATTTTATGATTATAACACTGATGTTTACCTCACAAATATCTTGAAGGGAGTTCTCCGCTCCCCTGACCCCCCCTCCTATAAAGAAATTTGGAAAGCAGTTGGTCAGATTAGTGAAATTCGTTGATAACTTTTTGTATAAATTAGTATTTTTCTTCAGGTTCATATTTTTAAAACAACCAAAATACGTATTTTATAATTGTAAATTGAGAGGGGGGGTGGGGCGATACCATCCCGAAAACCCCTTACGCAAAAATCCAGTGTATTTAAAGCCGCCAAAGCAGAGACTCATAAAAATGTAAAAGGTTGGAAATCTCTTATTGTATTTCTTTCTCTTTCTTATAAATTGTAATATTATTAGGAATATTTTACGATTGAAATTGATTGTATGGTATGAATGCACAAATTAATCAATAACCGCAGTATATTATTATTTATGTATTTAGTCAATTTTTATAGTCATTTTATAGTTATCAGTCTGAATATTTGTACCCACTATTTTATGTAATATTTTTTCTTGGTGAGAGAGATCTTAGTCAAAGGAAAATACACAATTAATTGTAAATAAAAAGCTAAACATAATTCTTTCTCTCCAAAGCCATTCATATTTAGACAGAAAAAGTATATAATATTTTTTAGACTTAATAAAAACCAATCTAAATTAAATTCAAAATATGATAAAAGATAAAACATAATTATAATACATATTTTCACAACCCTCCCATTAATAAAATTCATCATAGCAAAATTTAATTAAGACTATATACTCAACAAATTTTGATTTTGTGGATTAATTAAGAGCTTAGTAAGGACTGCTGCACCAACTTCTTCAATTATAACAAAATTATGCTCAATGACCATATATTTGGAGGGTTCATTAACTCTGCCATTCTTAGTTAATTCATTGGACTGGTATTGTTACAGTTGATGGTAATAAGATTCTTTGTAACATCAGGATTAATTCCAGTTATTAAATTCTTCAACTATATTCCTTTTTGAACTGCTAGTAATAAGCTCATATATTGGGTGTCATTTGTTAATGACAATGATCTTATGCTTTATATTACCCCACAAAAATTCATAACCTCTAATCAAAAAACAATATCCTGAAACTGAAAACTTTCCATTATTTATATTGCCTTATTCACAAAATAATTATAAGTTCTTTGGAGCTTTGCTAATTGAACTCAAGTATTTAGTCTATATAAGTATATTGTAATAATATTTTAATGCTCCAATCTACTGAGGAACAGTATTAAAAGCTTTCTTTAAAATCCACAAATATTATAAAAGCATGTCTCTTTTTTTATTTTTTAAATAAATATTTAAAAGTTATGAAAGACAAAAAATACCAACAGTGCATCCTCGTCCTAGCCTGAATCCCACCTGTTCTTCTGGGAATATATAATTATATTTGATACATTCAGTTAGCCTGTTGTATATAATATTTATAAATAATTTCATGAAAACATAAGCAAAAAAGGCCTATAATTTCCTGAATCTTGAGAAGCACCTTTCTTGAATAACGTTGTTATTTTTACTCAAGACCTAGCTGTATGAATGTTCTCATCTAAGAAAACATTTAATAACTTTTGATAGGGGTTATATACCTTAAGTTTTAGCATACTGTCAAAATAATTCTCCAATAGCTGTCATCTGCCTTTTAAATCTAAAATAATCTATTAATTTACAAGATTCTCTAGCATTACTAATTCTCTGTTTCAAATCATTATGTTTTCTTTTTTTATTCATTGTATTACTTCTGCAGTTGTACTTCAAAGAATGACTCCTGCAATTTTTTTAACAATTTATTCAAATTTCTCTTTGAGGATTTACATTCAGTATCATACCAGGGCTTATCATGAAAAACTATTCTTCGGCATAGATTCTTTGTTATTCCAGCTATCCAATCTGGTGAATTTATTATCTTAACAATAAGTTGGGAAATATTTATAAAATGCTCATAACCTCCAACAATGGATGAATTGAAACGTTTGAAGGGTACCTCCTCGGGTACAAGTCTCATTCTTAGAAACATAGTCATTTAAAAATTGAGGAACAATAAAATTACTTGTATGTAACCATGTTTCTCAGAGACATATGATCTCCTTATTAACAAAATAATTAATTCTAGACTTATTCAAAAGAAATGATGTTTTATATCCACTTATATTCCAAAAATAAATTTTGTAATAAATACTTTATTTTCTATTGGGGCTGAATTTCCTTTAAGTTTAAGGTCTATTTTCATTAGGAATGAAAAAAGTCCTGATTAGGTGATAATTTGGCTTTTTTTTTCTTAAATTACTTAAGCTAGCTATCCCTTCCTTCAACCATGCATGAATTCACACTATGTGTACTGATGGATCTTCTTCCAACATCTACTGCTTTGCTTCAATTTATAGATAGGTTTTTATACCTCCATACTTTTGATATATGTATTACTATTGTCTCAAAATTCCATGAGTAATTTT
>KZ808543.1:163562-174841 GCA_000696205.2 Oncopeltus fasciatus | reverse complement strand
CCGAGGCAGACGAATATATCGTCTTATGCTCGGAGGAGCTGACATTGTCAAGCTGTTTAAATGACTCTCGTTATTTACTTTTTTTTTAATTTTAATTTTCTATATGAATATTATTTTATGTGGTATTTAATCCCACAAAAATTTTACTAATTTTTAGTGCAAGGGAACAGAATAAAAAATCTAACTGTCCCAGCTCAGGATCTCCTGCTATCCGGGCCGGTGCATTAGCAATTATGCTACCGAGACCAGTCTGATAAGTTATTAAAATCCCCGCACTAGTGTCGAAAGTCCAACCTCCGAATATATCGTCTTATGCTCGGAGGAGCTGACATTGTCAAGCTGTTTTAATTACTTTTAAAATTTAATTTTAATGAATATTATTTTATGTGGTATTTAATCCCACGTAAATTTTACTAATTTTTAGTGCAAGGGAACAGAATAAAAAATCTAACTGCCCCAGCCAGGACTCAAACCTGCTTATAGTTAGATTTTTTATTCTGTTCCCTTGCACTAAAAATTAGTTTGAATACTAATGTTATCAAACAAAGATACATTTTTTGTTTTTTGTGCATAGTTTGTTTTATCATTTATGATTAACTTCAAAGCTTTACATCTTCAAGATAACTTAAATTTACTTCCTACTTCATCTCTTCTCATGTCTATGATGGTACAGTTTCTTTATTTGACATTTAGTGCTGCGTTGACAGCCTCGGCCCAATAACTTCTATCAAACTAGAATCCTCCAATATAGTACTTGCTTTCTAAGCTAGAACCCTTAACTAGAACACTTAAATATTATTCTAACAACTCTTTCTGAGGTCCTGTTTTGTCCTGGTGTGTAATAAGCCAATCCACGTGAATTATACCATTATCCTTCTCTCTCTTACTTTGCAACTTTTCAAATCTTTAATTTACATATTCTCCATTGCTGTCACTTCTATGGATTTTAATTATATTGTTAACTTGATTTTCTGCGAAATATTTAGACTCTTTGAATTTTTCAAAGTTTGCGCATTCATTCTTTATTATGTATCAGAATGTTTTTTGTTATAATCACCTGTGAAGGTACCAAACTCCACTTTAGCTTGAGAATACGTAAAACAAAAAGGTCAGAATAAATTAATTGGAGCTTACAAGGTTTCCTTGGTTTCCATAACTGTTTTTTTTATTTTGCCTTTGAGTCTTTTTTGGTGCTCTCTTCAACTTATGACATCCCACAATTCCTCAGCTATGAGTAAGAAGGAAGACTTCTTCCTCTAAGTTTTTTTAAAAAACTGACAACACCAACGTCTAACCTTCTAATTAAGAACCACACTACTTACTTCAGTAATCCATCCTTCCTCCCCTATTTTTTTTTAATGTAGCAGTCAAGGGCGAAGCAAAAATCCTTATACATTAAAATATATATTGGGCCAATATTTCATTATGTGTGATAGAACATAGTAACTGTTATGTGTTCTAAGAAGCAGTTACAGTCTATTTTAGAACTATTCTGTTTCTCTGTCCAATTGTTATCCACTGTGAGATATCAAATAACTAATACCAGTATGAAATTCGGTATTTTACAGAGCAGTCCAACGGAAGGTTTCTTCGCGACACATCAGCCCATTCTTTTTTTTAAAAATGATTCCTGTAAACATACTTATGTCACAACTTAAATATATTTTGGAGGTTACTAGTTGACTGTCGAGCTTTATAAGGAGAGATTAGTCAGGGATTCAGTCTTGGGAGTTGAAGAATTAAAACTGGTACAAAAGGAGTGATGGGGAGAGAGGGACTCCTGCTCTATACTAACTAAATGATTTATGACTTAGTATAAAGTAATATAGTATATATAGTAACTTGATGATGACTTATCTGCTTTCTTAGGGGAAATTGCAGAAATGAATGAGAAACCCCTGCAAGCTAATTCACCATATCTATCTATTTATATATATATATTTGTCTGTGTTTACATATGGAGGAGTCCCTTACTCTCCATCACCCAATTAATCCTAATGAAGCCTGAAATTTGTTTACAAAGCAGTTTTAATTCTTTAGTTCCCAAGACTGAATCCCTACTAACCTCTTTCTCATAAAATATATTTTGTATATACGTTTTGCATAAGTTTTTAGTAAATTTGGTATGATTCAGAATATTATAGAACTAATATATTAGAGATTTAAAGAAATGAAAAATCAAAACTTCTCGTTGCTCTCTGTGGAATGTTTTGCTCTTTTCAGACAAAATAATGGTTGGTTCATTTTTTTAAAAATGCAATTGTTAACGAGAGTTTAAAAGAGAAATTGCTTAAATTTTGTAAATGATTTCTCAGCGCAATTACATCTAGCCCTAAAATAAGGAGAAAAAAATAAAGAAAGTAAGGAGAAAATCATTTTTGCTTTAAGTATCTATATTTTTTTATTGTTGCGTATAACAGAAAAAAAATTATTATTCCCTAATAGCAGGTTTATTCTTGCTTCAGAAACAAATAACAATTTCATTAAAAACAATTTCCGAACTTTCACAAATGCCGCATTGAATCCTAACCATTATGCTACCATTAAAAAATCTAATCTTACACAAAACACATTTATAAATAAACCGGCGAACTGGAAGAAAAAAACTTTGAAAAAATTTCAAACATGAATGGGTTTATAGGGTCAGAAGTAGTGCAAAATTTGTTGTCTTTCAGTCCTGTAACCTCCAAAGGGTTGTGATGGGCTCAATGGAATTTTAAATTTCTCATAACTATTTCAAGATGCTGAAAGAAATGTGTGTTAAAATATCATGTCTAGTCCGAGGGTTACGTTAAGTGTTTACCAGTACACAGCTGAGGAGCTTTAGAAATTTGAATTGAGTCGAATCTGCTTAAACTAAGCGAATTACATTGACACATAGTTATGAATATTTGAATTTGAACATTGCTTGTCAAATATGCGCAAATCCCAACGATTACATGTTCCAAGTAACAACTGTCCGTGATGGAAATATGTCGCAGGAACTGCATAATCCAAGCAGATTGCCCATGCTTCATTAAATATGGCTATAAATAAGAGTAGATTACTAATGTTATCTTAAAATCTGGAGAGGACAGGAAAAGCTATAACCAACAAGATTTCCTCTAGTCTAGCTGGAAAGGATTTGCTGTCCGCCATCCAAGTTACATTCGTTAACAAGAGCTTTTCGTTGAAATTTTATGTAACACAAACATTGCAAAATTAAAGCATCTATTGTGTACTATAAATTTTTTTTTTCGAAACCCAATAACAACGAAGGTATTACGTTAATATATTTTTTTTTAAACCACCAGAAAATGAATTTCAAGATTATGAAATGAAACTACTTGTGTTTAAACAATATATTTATTTATTCCAAATCAACACTCAAAGTTACTCTCGAGTTAACACTCGTACAGCTCCTTCCCAACGTGTAGGAGCTCAACTATGACTTATCCTCCCCTCGAAAAATTTTGAGTAAACATTCCCTGGAACACCCAAAAAAGAGATTTATTGGTGTTCCAACACTCTGTGTTGCCCCCTTTCTTAAATATCGTCAGAATTACAGCTGTTATAACACAGTATCATCCCAAAACCTATCCGCAATTAGTCCTTCCTCTCCCACTTATTGGCCTTCTGACTTAAACCGCCTTCCTGATATCCTGAACTTTTTCATCTGCAAAAACCTTACTCCTCTTAATTATTCTGCTTCTACCTCAAACGAACTCTCTTCTGACTACAGCCCAGTTCTCCTTACATTATCCTTGACCCCTATTCCAAAACAATTGCCCCCCTCCCTCATTAATGGTCCACTCGACTGGATCTTGTTTAGAACTCTCATGAAAGAGTCTCTTGACCTCAGAATATCTCTGAAATTTTCTGACGATTTAGATGATGCTGTACACTCCTTTGACATAAACCTTCAGAAATGCATATGTACGGCTAATCTCAAACTAAAATTTACCATATACTCCTCTGAGTCCCAAAAGCCACTCCCAGATTCGTTTAAAAAGCTCATAATAGTGAAACGCCGCTCAAGGGCGTTGTTCCAAAAAATAGACACCCCACAGATCGCAAAGACTTTAATCTTCTATCCAGGCTCGTAAAGAAAAAATTAGGTGCTTTACGAAATGAGGCTTTTAATGCCCATCTGTCTTCCCTCTCAGCAAGAGACAAACCACTCTGGACTGCTACTAACAGAATCCTGAAGAGCCATGAAGCTCCTACCCCCTTGCGCCGAGGAGATGGTTCCTGGGCTTCTGACAAAGACAAGGCCGAAATGTTTGCCCAGCACCTAAAGCAAACATTTACTCCTCATTTAGACACCTTAGACCTGTCCAATACCATGGAGACTGAGGGGTCTCTGGACATGCCATTACCTACGTCTTTACCATTCAAGGCAGTAACACCTTCCGAGGTCAAGTATATAATCTCTCGTCTACCTAAACGCAAATCACCCAGATATGACTTAATCACCGGTCAAATTCTTCGAAATCTTTCCAAGAAGGCAATTATATTCCTTACCTATATCTATAATTGTATATTCCGAACCACACACTTCCCACTCCTCTGGAAATATTCCGACATAATATTATTTCCCAAACCTGGAAAGCCACCACATAATCCTTCATTCTACTATCCTATAAATCTCCTTCCTTCACTTTTCAAGGCATTCGAAAAAATCCTCTTAAAACGAATGATGTCTTCCATTGAACCCTACAATATCCTCCCAAATCATCAGTTTGGTTTCCGACATAAGCATTCTACTGTCCAGCAGGTGTTTTACGTCGTAGACCACATCTCCTCTTTGCAATGAGTACTGCCCAAGAGCTTGTTTGGATGTTTCTCAAGCATTCGATAGATTCTAGTCTCTTGTTTAAACTGAAATCCATACTTCCAAATAACACTTACCTTATTCTAAAGTCTTACTTATCCAACCGTTTCCTTAGGGTTCGGCAAGCATTAGATTACTCCGATTTCTACCAAGTGGAAGCGGGAGTTCCTGAAGGTAGTGTGCTTGGACCTATCCTATTCATCCTGTACACTGCTGACATCCCTACCCATCCAAGTACCCTCTTAGCTCTATTTGCAGATGACAAAACTATCCTATCCTCCCATCCCGATCCTAAAACTGCTTCCAAAAACCTACAGGATCACCTCGAAAAATCAAACAATGGTGTGGCAAATGGAGAATAAAAATGAGAGAAGCAAAATGCGTTCAAATAATTTCCAACAGCGGAAAAAAGACTTCCCTGAAATTGCTAAATTTAATGATATTTCTTTACCACATTCAAATTCTGTTCGTTACCTTGGGTTCCATCTTGACTCATGACTCACGTGCGGCGAACACACTAAAATTAAAAGACAAGAACTCAACCGATGATATGGACTTCTATACAGACTCATGAACAAGAACTCCTATCTTACGATTGAAAATAAACTGACGCACTACAAAACCTTATTACGACCTAACGACCAAGCTGGACCTTCGGAGTAGAAATCTGGGATGCCGCCAAGCCTTCCAACATCCAACAAATCTTTCAATCCAAAACACTCCGAATAATCTCAAATGCTCTCTATTACGTATCCAATTCCTCCCTTCACCACAATTTTAATATTCCTTTTGGTCAGGATCTAATTACTTCCCGCTTCAGCCTTTTCCACAGTAAACTGTCATTCCATACTAATCCACTGGCACAGACCTTGTTTTCCAACTCCAACCCCTACAACCCTCCCCGTCGGCTCAAACGAAGATGGCCCCGCGAACTCCTGGGGACATAGCCTGTAAATAATTTGAGAATGGTGACACTGGTCACCTCCTCTCCCCACTTTCATTCATGTCATTTATTTTCTGTTATACATTGTTATCAAATTTCTTGGTTTTAGTTGTGTCCGAAAATAAAATATTTTTGTAACTTTATTTAGGAAACTTTATACAAGAAATGCAAGGGAGCCAAAAAAATAATCTTACCTATCTGAACTCAAGTTAGCTCCTTCGAGTATAAGACGATATTTTTGTCTTACTTGGGGGTTTAGACTCGGAGTAAAGTGTGGGAAGCTGGAGAGATTATCTAGCCTGCCTCGGTGATGTAGTGGTCAGCATACTCGCCCGAAAAGCAGGAGACCTGGGTTCGAGTCCCGACTGAGGTAGTAAGATTTATTTTCTGGCTCCCTTGAATTTTTTTAATGTAATTTAAGGTGGGATTAAATACCACAACTAAAATAATTATTTATTTAGTAAAGGGTTGGAGAAAAAAACCCTTCGCTTTTTAGAATTTTTCTGCCAATATATATAGTCTAACCATCAATCGATATGCGTAGTAGTTCATTGAACTAACTCTCTTATATCCATAAGCACCTGAAAAAATTTAAAAATAAATGCAATACTAAATTAAAATCCGTAGATACAGTAGGAAAATAAATAGTTAATTGTCAAATTTACCAGTACTTGGATCACATTGTTTGATGTTAAGGTGATATTCATTTTGTCCTTGCGAAAACACTAATATATATTGTAGTGCGTCATATGAACAGTGTAAATCCGAAATCGTACTGACAGTGTTGTCTCGCCGAGTAATTTTTATAGCTCTTTTGTCAACTGGATCACCAACCATAATAACAGCAACCTCATCAACAGTTGGAGCGTTGAATCTGCCAGCATGTTCACCTAATGGTACTTCGTCGGCTTTTATGACGATTTGATAGTTGTCATTTTGCAATCGTGGCGAAACTCTTTTAATCAATCGAATTAGTTGATTCTGATCTTCTAAAAAATTTTCCAGCAACATCACAATTGCTCTTTCCTCTCCTTGTTCAATGAAATTATACTGGCACCGAGTCGTCACGCGCTCTTCACAATTGCCCATAAAATAAATATTATGAAGCAATTGAGGAAATTTCGGATCATCATCAGGCATTGGCATTAATGACCCGATTTTACGGTACACCTGGCCTTGTATTTTAAATGTAGTTTCAAAATGATGTCCATCGGATGCGAGATCGCAAATATTAGTTGCCCCAAATGATGCCATTTGGAAGCAAGAATTGAATTTGCGTATCTTACGTAAAAATAATTTTGAATCATCTGAATCGCCAGCAGGAAGGGATAATAAAGCACAGAGTGGGTAGAGGTGACAACACAACTTTTCCTGATGCGTAGCACATGCCGGGTGTTTCAGTCCGAAATTTCGATGCTGACAATATTGACATACTTTATCCATTGCACCGATAGCAATTTTTGAATGCGCAGAGTAGTTAATATCTGGTGCATATTCGAAAGCAAAGAAAAACAAATGATTTACGTGTTGATGAGCGGCTGGTCCTCTGCCTCTATCGTTCTTGTACTCGTGCAGTAACTATGTTTAATTCTCTTGCCGCTCTTGTTCTTCTAATTGTCTGTCGCAGACAATCGTCACGCTGTTCCTGAGATTCTTGTGCACGACCCTCTGTTGTCCTGATTCTTTGAGCTGCATTTCTTGTTGCGATTTGTTCTGCCGACTGATCAGCTCTTTCAACACGTTTGCGTCCTGCCTCTCTGCTCCTCGCGTTGTTGAGGTTAAGATTTTTTCGGTGGCATTGGACTGAAAATAATAATTTAAACGTTCAAATATTTTTTTAAAAAACTGAAAAATATGCTATTATAGCACATTAAATTGAAAAGTGAAAAATAATTTTAAAAAATATTTGTACAATTATTGAAAAAGCGTGGGGAGCTTTGTACCATTATCTCATACAAATTTTAATCAACTTTTATAACTATGGGATAATACTTACATGTATATATTTCAATTAAATATTTTTGAACAATGAAGCACAAATAATAAAAAAGCAGGAATTATTTCACTGTATTATCTTCAATATATATAAATTTAATTTACACTTTAGTCTAAGCAACACGTAGCCATCTATGCTAATACCAAAAATTGGAAAAGTAAAAATGATAGAATTTCACTGTATTTCGTGTACTACAAAATAAATTTAACCTATACTTTAGTCCCAACAACACGTAGTGGTTATGCTATTAAATTGTAGCTTATATAATACGTTTGTAGGTTAAACATAGCAGCGCCATTTATCAATTGTTTACTCAATCCAGTCAACAGATGTTGGCATCTGTTAAAATCATTTAGAGCTAACAAATAGATAAATAATTAGATACTCCATCTTTTAACTGATATCGGCATCTGTTAAAATCATTTGAAGCTAACAGATAATAGGCAAATAATTTGCTATAAAATAATATTGCGACAATAAATTTAAAATATAAGCTATCCTATCTTTTAAGTTGGATCAAACCGCAGACAGTGTGCAAATTTGGTTCAAATCAGTTAAGTAGTTTAGGAGTCCATTGCGGACAAACAACGTGACATGTAATTTATATATATTAAGACTAGCTGACCCGGCGAACTTCGTACCGCCTTAGCATAGCAATGATGCAATATTTTAGGACTTTGAGCACGATTGATTAAAATTTTTATACAGTGGATATTGAGCAAAAATCAATATAAAGGAATTAATTTTACAGTTTATCATTATTGTTATTAAAATTTGTAACAAATGAGTAAATTACAAAGTTATTAGTAAATAACATGTGACACTTAAACTTATGAATAAGGTAGGTAGGGCAGATAGTCTTAAATCTTTATCAACGATATTTATTATATTGAATTATACATACTTTTAATTTCAACTTAATTTAGCTCTAATCGGTGCACAATATTTTTAGTAAACCTGTCTTTAGCTGATACAAATAGATTCGACAGTTTCCCTAGACGTGAACATGCAACATATAGTTGTCCATGAGAAAAACATGGATTTTCTAAATCTAAACCACAAATGGACATTGTTTGGCCTTGAGATTTATTTATAGACATGGCAAAAGCTAAACGAATTGGAAACTGTAGCCTTTTGAAGGGTATGGTAGAATCTGTCGGTATCATTGGAATGCATGGCAACAGGACCACTTTTCCTTTAAACTTTCAGATAAAACAACTGTTATATCTGAAAGTTAATTTCGTCAACATCAACATTTTTGGCTGCCAAAATCGCCCGATGACTGAGCCAGTCATGATTCAAGTAATTATTCTGTATATCCAGAAAACAGTGCAGAAATTGTCTGACAGTTTAATGCATTGCGTATTTGGTTGCATTTCTATTTTACCGTTCCCAATATCTAGTAATTGTTCGGAGAATATTTGTGCTGATGGATCATTTTGCAATCGTACGCACATGTTTATGGTCAATCGAAGAGTTTCAACACTTCGCCATAAAAATGATTGTTTCAAACATACATTAATCTCATCTGCGAAAGTAGAGCGAGGTATAACCGGTAAGGTCTGTCGGAAATCACCAGACAAAAGTAAGATAGCACCACCAAAAAGTTTATTATTGCCGTTTAAATCTTGTAGGGTTCTATGCAATGCTTCGAGTGAATATTTGTGAGCCATTGTGCACTCATCCCAAATTATTATTGAACTCTTCCGTTGCGGCTTCTGTACTGCAGCTATTCTACTAATCTTTTTTATGTTACATATTACATTTGGTTTATTATGAATGTCCAATGGCAGCTTGAATGTTGAATGTGCCGTTCGCCCACCATCTAGCAAAGTAGCCGCAATGCCTGACAATGCAACTGCCAATGCGATTTTCTGTTGCGACCGTGACAAGAATCAACGATATCAAAAATGTCTTACCGGTACCACCTGGTGCGTCCAAGAAAAAAAAACCGCCTTGTTCAGCAGCAACAGCCAGCATAATCCGATCATAAATAATTTTCTGTTCTGCTGTCAGTAATGGCTCACTGTTCATGATAATTGTTGCTAAATTACCATGGTCATATTGTTTTTCTCGTTATAAATCAGTGTTGACTAAGTCGGTGGCTGGACGATCAGGTGACGGTATACCATAATGATGAAGTGGTAAATTTGAAATTAAAACACATAAATTCTCAATAACACTAACGCTTCATTATACATCTCTGGCGTATAATCTATGTTTCGGCATTGATCTGTTTGTCTTATTCGATGCAATATGTCCTTGGTATATACAATTTTTATATTTTTCCCACAGTTTGTGCTTGCGATGGATAACATGTCGTCAAAATAATTGCAAACAGCTGACGAATGTTATTGGGCGTTGATGTCAACGCAGCATCAGCAAGCGTTAAGTCCCAATGGTTATCGTCTTCTAGCAATTGTAGTTCACGACATGCGTCTTGGTATGTATTGAATACTCGACCATTAACTGTTCGCAGAAATTCAAAAGACGTTGGTCCGGGAACATTCACTAATAACAAACGTAAATAGAAGCACTCACGTTGCTTTGGATGTACCGTGTAAAGTCGCCCCAATGTCTTAGCTTTAAATATGCCTGTAATGGAAGGATGTGGTTTTCCTTGCTTCCGTGGCTCCCATTTTTTACTGGATTTGTTCCATGTAAAATAACGTGGAACATCAGCATATATCAATGTCTTTTCGAACTGGCCAAAAATATCAGATTTTTGACACAATGTAAAAAAATTCAGTTAGTGTCATTTTTGGAGCCTCAAGTGCACGTTGAAGAACATTTTCTTCAGTGAAGTATACACGTTGACCGTTTTCAAGATGTATTGCTAGATGCTAGACAGAAGGATCTCTTTCGTGTATGGGAAAGCTAAGAATATGCCAAATAGCTTCATTACTGCTAATGTATCTACCCATTTGTTATCGTGCTATTTCGTCATTTTTATTTTTGCTTTTGCCACTCCTCAATGGAATACAGCCAACACCAACATGGTGATACCAAAAACTGAATATTTAACAATCAAATCATTTAAGGATTTCAATTTTTGTTTGAACACACGCGCAGTTGTCCATGACGATGAATTGCTTGTTGTCCTGGTAATAGTAAAGTTTGTGTCTCTTTCCAATTCGGATTACATGTGAATGTAATAAACAAATCCGGTCGACCATAATAATGTACGTAAGTCATCGCATCTTGTATGTATTCCTGCATGTTCCGTGGACTGCCGATGTAGCTTGAAGGTAAAATGAAAGCATAGCCGATGTCATTGGCTTTTAAATTTCCATCGATGTTCCCTGCAACAGCATCTCGTAAGTGAATATATTCTTCCGATCATAATTTAGCCTGGTTGTATCAAATAAATCACAAGCATTCGCTTTCAACCTTAGCAAACATATCAACAATGTATTGATGGAATAGCTGACGATATCGTAGAATATAGTTGTCCTGATTTAGTCTAACCATCAATCGGTGTGCGTAGTAGTTCATTGAACTAACTTTCTTATTTCCATAAGCACCTG